>CAXHTJ010000001.1:27769886-27950968 GCA_964019445.1 Populus tremula | reverse complement strand
GCTCAAGGGAAAGGCGAAGAATAATAATGAGTGGACCCCAACCAAAATTAACGGAGGTGGCGTGATGTCTCAAAGATACCGTACATTTGGTGGGTCCCAAATTCACCTCTCAAGTCCTCCCAATAATTTCCCCTTGGTAAACACCATCTCTATGTTAATCAAATTATTAACCCCACCACCTTCCTTTCAGCGTTGTTGTTAATATTATTATTATTATTATTATTAATTACTTTACTTTATGGTTAATCTTCCTTCTGGTTTTCAGAGTAACCGGCGGCATGGCAAACTGGCGACGGAGGTGATTGCCCGGAAATAGAATGTATACTCTCTCTCGTCTATGAACAACGAAGAATGAGATAAAACTGAAGGTTCTCAAGAATTTGAGCACAGACATGTAAATTGCACAGCTTTGAAATTATTATCTTGGAATTACTTGCTTGTACAAACCCATATTAAAATTGTTTATATGATGTAAATAAACCTTTATATTTTTCAATGAAATAATTGAGCTCATGGTGCGTGGAATGTTATTTTGTCATTTTCGCTTTAGATTAGTAAGGTTGAAAGTGAGGGATTTTAAAAAAATATAGAGTTTGCGTGGAATGGACAACCAATCAATAATATAGAGTGTGTTTGAGTGTAATGTTGTGGTTATTTTTTAAAGTGTTTTTTATTTATAAATTTATTAAAATAATAATTTTTTTATTTTTTTTAAATTATTTTTTATATCAGTGTATTAAAATAATCTAAAAACATATAAAAATATTAATTTAAAATAAAAAAAATTAAAAACATAAAAACAAATAGGCTAAGGAGTGTTGAGTTCTTTTATTCCTCGAGAGAGCGAAACTCCATCACTGACTTGTTGTTTTTCTTCTAAGTCAGCAACGTAATTTTGTTACCCATGTGCTAAAATATGATAATTGATTTTGTTAATTTAATAAATTAATTGAGTTTTTTAATTATAAATTGAGTTTTTTAATCATGATCCGACTTGAAATAAAATTGAATTACAGAGTGCGTGAATTCTGTTGAATTGGATGTAAATTAACTTTTTATATATGCTATCTTGAATAAATTTTTTAGTCATAGTGTTATTTCTTAGCAAAACACTAAAAAAAGATAGAGATTGGGTTAAATTTTTTTTAAAAAAATAATTATATTATAAATATTTCAAGTTAATTTACCTTCATCAAATTAGATGTTTAAACTTACAACCATAATATGTAGTTATCAATATTTATAGGCAAAGAAAATTGAACTGAAAACCACAGGAGTATTGTAACTCCTTTGATCCTTCTAATTTAGTAACTTGGCCATCCACCTTTATGTTAAAAATAGAAATTCCCGAAAGCATGTATGCTTCTTCGGGTGATGTTTCAGCTAGGGTTAGGGTCCAAAAGTAGGCCTAGACGAGTTCTGTAGGATGTTGATTTGTATGCAATGATTAAGGATGACTGTTTCTAATAATGAAGTTTATTCGGAGCAAATCGGTGATACAAGAGATTGCAATTTACAGTTTAGCAGATGGCTTTACATAAAGCTAATTGATTGCCTGAAGATCACAAAAAAGTTGGCTAGTGGGCTTAGCAATCTTTTCTAATTTTGGAAAGTTTGACAGTTGACAGTAATCTTTCCCGACTTCAATGGTGATTTGGTGTAATTCTCGACAACACTTCGTTTTCTTCTCATAGGGGTCTAGGAGAAGAAATAGCTTCGACAATATACTCTAACTATTTAAATAGAGTTGCATTTTTCCTAATATTATCAATATATATATAGCCCTCAGCACCAAAGAACAGCAGGGTGAAATAGCTTCCACAGTATACTCTAACTATTTAAATCTCTATTGAGTTTCTTGTATCCTTGTCTCAATCTATCCTCAAAGTATTAGGTTTGTGTTTTAATTGTTATTGATTTTAATTTTGAATTAATTATATGTGCAAAAATTGTTTTCCCAAAACTTGTTTTTTCCCTTATGGTTTTTTTTTTTTTTTAAAAAAAAAACTTTGGTCATTATTCTGGTCAGATTTGGCCGAAATCCTCCTTGAATTTTAAGAAAAATGCTTTTAGGTGGCTTCCACAGCCACAAGCGGCAACGCCAGAATCACTGGCATGCCTGCTATGCTACGCTCACAGCCAATCGCTGCTAGTTGCAGCCATAGCAGCGCCAAGGCGCGGCTGAGCATCCATGCGCGAGGTTGTTGCCTTGCAGCACATCGGCAGCCATTTTTATCGCTGTTGTGGCTGCTTTGGTGGTGGCTAGTGTGCTCTGTGCCGGAAGTAGCTCTTATGATTCTACCCATGAAGCATTTTTTAGGGTTTTGGAGCAAAATAACGAATTTCCCCCAGGCTCTTGAACCTAATTACAATGGCTATTTTAAGGCATGATTATGATTTTATCTCTTCATATATAAAATATTGATTTTATATTTTAAAATTAAAAGTTAAATTAAATTAATTATCCTGATAGTATTAGGATTGAATTAAAATGTTTTTTTTCAAATTTTTTAATTTTGTAATATCCTAATAGGATCATGATTTAATTAAAATAACATTTAAAAAAATAATAGCTTTTCTAAAATAAATAGAGTTTTTTAAGCCACAAAAATTTGTTTGTTTGACTCTAAAATAATTTAGGATGTTAACAAGAATATTAATATGGTTAGTTTTTTTATTAAATTTTGAAAATTATTTTTCATAGTAAATTTGTATTAAATAAAAATTATCACGTTTAGAAAATTATCAAATTGGACTTGATTTAATATTCTCAAGTGTTAGAAATATTATTTTATAAAATTACACATATAACCAATAATTAGAATCGAAGCATGTAATATATTTATTTATACATATTAATTTATTATGCATGATGGATAATTAAGGATACTAATGTGATTGTGTTTTTAATGGTTGAATGAGTATAATATTAGATAGGGTATATGTATCCTGTCTTTTTTCTTTTTCTTTTTTTATTGAAAAATTATTTTCTAATCTAATTTTTCATGAATATAACTTGAGGTTTATTATACAATTATATAAATATTATATAATTTATAAATGTAGGAATTCATATAGGAAAATTGATTTTGTTATTAATCAAAGACAAAGAAAGAAAAATCTTGAAGGCTATAACCGAGGTGCTCATAAATGACATATAAAGATTTGCAACAACTATCTAGATTTTAACCATCTAACTCCCTTCAATGGTTTGAGAGAATTAGTTTAGATATGTATATAACTATCCAATTAGAATGACATGTTAATGAAGTATATTTATATATAATTGTTATGTATGATATATTACTAATGCCATGGAATAAGATTTAATTAAAATAATAAATTCCTCATTAATATATTAAATACATGTTGAGAACATGATTTCTTTTCTTCTGACTTTATATGAATAAAACTAGAGTTCTAGTCATAAATGACTTGTTGAGCTACTTAAGGTTATCATTATTTGAATATGCTTAATGCTATAAAATTGAATCTTACTTAACTAATTTATATGATATGGATGAGTTATCTATGATTATATAAGATTAGAGATAGTAGTTAGGCGAAATATACATGATATGTTTAGATAAAAAGTTGGCATCTAACTGATTTAGGAGTCACATAAAAATGTGATTGATAAGCTATATTATCTATCTAATTTAATTTATTTTGATTTATTGTGTTACTTAAGGTCATATAAATTAAATGGGATCTTATGCCACTATGACATCTAAATGAGATTTCTCAAACTAATAGTGAGAGCAATTAATTTGCAAGAAAATAGTAGGAGATCAAATTATAATTAAAGATCTTATCTAAATTTAGTTATAAATATTTATGCATAAAATCCATACTCATTATTTTAAAATTGATAGGTTGATAAATTACCATGAGTAAAATAAATATATCCCTACACAACATATATATGCTAATAAATTTACTGAACCAAACTTTTTGGACTTGTAACAAAATGTGATGATTGTTCTCGGGTTTCCTTATCATCTTCACAAAATCTAATTAAATAATTAAATTGTGGTGCAATGGATATTGCATTTTCAAATATTTTCTAGTTTTAATAATGAAGGTTTTAGCAGGTCATTTTTTTATTATATCCAAAAATCCAAAATATATAAATAAAAAGCTATTTAGTGTTTGGGATAGTGGTTAATTAATATATTCAAGTGTTTAGATTTCTTTTTCTTAATCTAAGGAACTTTAAACTTGTGATAGAAGCTTGAGTACCTGCAAAAATAGTTTCAATCAGGGGGGTTTAAAGACCCTCCAATGATAAAATCAGTATATTTATGAGAAAGGTGTTAAATAACTTAAAAGAGCCTTAAATTTAAAAAACAAAAATATTTGTTTTTCAGTTTTAAATTGGTTAATATTCTAAAATCTATATATCTTTAGTTCTATCTGAATGGTTCAAAGAGCATTTATACCCCCTAAACCTTGTCGTTTTCATAGAAGAGGAGGACTGAAAAGCCTTCTGCTTTCAGCGACATTAATAAAATACAAATATCACTTACATATAATTAATGAGATAGTAAATATAACAAATCCTTTAAGAGACCTTATGTATACCTATGAGTACATGCATGGTGATTTATCATGTTTTTTATACTTTTATTGTAGAGGATTATCCAAGATCAAACATATATCCTTGTAACTTGGACATCACCAAGTTCTTTAGGTCTGACATATTCACCAGCCCATGTTAGTTTGGGTTTGGATGACTGTCAAGTCCAAATACTTTATTTTTGACATGTTCGCTAGACCCATATTATCTTAAATTTGGATGACTGTTAATTCCAAGTGTTTTGAAATAATATGTTCGCCAGACTCATGTTACCTTGGACTTGACTGACTGTCAAATCCAAGTACTTCAAGTATGACATGTTTGCCAGACCCACATTATCTTAAGTTTGAATAATTGTAAATCTAAGTTTTTTTGGTATAACATGTTCGTCAAACCTACCTTATCTTAGGCTTGACCATTGATATATTCACCGGACCCATTTTATTTAAGATAATTTTTATTTATAAAAATCAGAAAAAAAAAATTAACTCATCAACATTAAATCTCTCTTCCACGTTATTTTGATTTATAGCAACTTAATTAGAATTAATGTTTTGTTGTCACCAATCCTAGTAACGAGGAGTTTTTCTGCGTGATCTAGGAGGAGACATGGTAATCCATTGGTTATTCATATATTCATGGCCGTATATAGTTCGTTATACTGATACCCATTATTTATACCTAATATATAGTTCATTATGTACCACTTTGTGCTATTTTATGTTTTTTTTATTCAAATTTACTACTAAGCGAGTGAGAAAGAGAGAGACAGTTCAGGTATAATATTAGGAAACGCTATTCTGCTGAGCAACTATTTTTATTGTTTATTTGTTTGTTGAAAAATGTTTTTATAAAAATTTAAATTAATTTTTTGGGTATTTTCAGATTGTTTTGATGTGTTGATGTTTAAAAAAAAATTAAAAATATATTTTAAATATATTTTCAAATAAAAAACACTTTAAAAAAATACTTACTACTATAATATCAAGCAAACTCTAAATTTACATATATAAAAAAGTTACACCTTCTCGGCAAATCATCAACTTTTTACATGTATATTCACTATTGTAAAATAAACTTCAGTTATAAAATTGAGTTAAGATTTTTAATTGTTTTTAACAAAGTTTATAATGCAATATCACAATGCTTATGTATAATACAAAAAATCAATGAAATAAAAAAAATTTATGTATATAATGAAGTTTAGTTACAAAACAGAAATAAGATTGTTAGATTTATTTTACATGGTTTGTAGTATACTCATATATTAGGAAAACAGAGTAAAATATCAGATAAAGAATGCATCCCATCGAATACGTGAACCATCCTTACCAAAACTGGGTTTTCATTAGAAGAAAAACGAAAGATGTAAGAGAAATTATTGTAGCTCAAGACTTGGATCACTATTTATTAGATGATATTTTAACTGGTTTAAAAAAAACCTTTTAATTAGGTATGGGAGGTTAGATAATCTTTCCATTGTAACACAATTGTCCTTTACAAAATTGCATGGAATTAGATTGGTTATTTATTTATTTATTCCATGGTAAAAATAAAAATTTAACCCTAAAATAAAAAATAATAATGTTGATTATTCAAGGATTTTTGGTCTTTTTAATTTTTTAAAAATAAAATAATTACTTTGATGTTCTTAAAGTAAAAATTAACTTAATACTCTCATAAATGTTTTTTTTTTATTATAATTTTTTATTATTTATTTTTTTTGCAACTGACATATATTAAATTTATTTTTAAAAAGTGTTGGTACATGCATTACATGTGTCATCGTGTGGACTGCCTATGTGCCTTTCAAGCAGCCCGTGTGGGGTAATCTAGAAACCAAATGTTGTTTGAAAGATCTTAGCATCCCTAATTTGATAAGATGACAAATGTTCTCAAATTCATGATGATTTGGCATCGACAATATTTCTTTTTTGTTTTTTTAATTTCTTCTCTCTCCCTCCATTTCGATTTTTGCGCCTGCCCCTTAAAAATTCAAAAACAAACCTTTAATTTGTTGATTTTTCATATTTGGTCCCTCTTCTTTTTATTATGATTTGTCTTGTTTTGAATAATTTATAAAATTTGTGTGCCTTTTCAATTTTATCTCTTTTTAATTTTTTTCATCTTTTAAATTTGGTATCTATTCTTTTAATTGCTATTTTTAATTTGAAATCATTTTTTAAATTGATTTTGTTTTATGTATTTCACCATTGTTTGTTTTTTTTTTTTCTTATAAAACTAATTCTATTTTTTTTATTGCCAATTTTTTTTTCTTCGAGAAGATTTTAAAACTAGTTCATAATAAACTTCATAATTGGACCTGGATAGAGTTTCACAGGTTGCAAGTTTTGAAGATAACAAGGTTTAAGATATTTGTTCGGGTTAACTTGGTTTTTTTCCTTTGTGTCAGCTATTTATTTATTTATTTATTTCATCCTTCAGTATTTATTCAATTAAAGATTGGATTTCTTTTTTTTATAGCTTGTTTTGTATGAAATTTTTAGTTGGTCTTGGAAATGACTCGGTTATCTTAGGTCTTTTGTTTATTGTTTTTTGTTGGGTTTTTTTGACTATTTTCATCTTATGTTTGAAATGGTTTTTTTTTTTTTAATATGAGGTTAGAATTTCCTTTTAAATTCATTTCCCTTTATTTTATTTTTCTTTTGAATTTGGTTATTATTTTTTTTATTGTTATTTGTTTTATTTGAGATAAACTTTTTTATTTTTTCCATAATATCTTCCATTATTAAAAAAATAACTCGGAATTTTTTAGGTTTTTTTTTATTGTTATTTTTTGTTGGATTTACTTTGACTAATCAATATTAAATTGATTATGAATTGAGTTGCGTGATTAACCTCGAGTCTAGGATTTGATTAGTTGTAAATTTAAGTTAGAGTCTAAGATTCGATGAGTTGCAAATTTAAAATATTTTTTTATGTTTAGAATGTTGGTTCAAAATATCTTTTCTTAGTAATATTTTTATATTAAATATAGTTTTTCCAACCCACGACAAAATGCGGGGCACAAATCTAGTGCCATCCAATTCGACACAAATGTGCTGGTAAAGAAAACCTAATTCATTGAGGTTACTTCATGTGGAAGTTATACTGGGCACCGATGATTATGGTAAAATTGTGTTCTTTGGCTGTGAGTTGTGACATAAATTCCTTTCAAAATCGTTATCAATGAAGGCTTCACAGTCAACGAGAAGATTTGTTTTGAGATCCATTGAGGCTGCTTTATGGAAGCATGTCGATCTTTTTAACACGCTCGTGATCTAAAGATATCGTCCCATATAATCATAATTGTCAGATCAGATATAGGAACTGACATGGGAAAGAGCTTGGTTATTTGATCGCTAGGTCCATTCATGGATTTGATTGCTTGGTGAATTATTTTTATTAAAACATGGTCATTTTGTTTTTTAAATTTTTTTAAATGTTAAATTTGATCAAGTTTACCTCAAGTTTGACCAAATTACCTAAGTTATTAAGAATATATTTGAGTTACCTAGGTTTAATTAGATCAACATCCTTTAAAATTCAACTTTAAATCGCATTCTAATTCAATTTTGAGTTATAGATTTTTTGAATCAACTAGTCCAAACTAGCTAGATTTAACACCTCTAATCTAAGTAGAAGATAGATTTTAGGAAGAAAGATGTCACTAGCTAGCTAGTTAAATTTAAAACTTGCATAAATCTATTGTTATCTTATATTTAATTTTATTAAATGAAATGGAGGTGATATAATACAAATTCATAATCGCTTGATTAACAAGGCTATGATATAATGTTAAAGAATTTTAACCAAAAAACTTAAGTTATTAGAGGAGTTTTTAAGATATGATTTGTATTATTTTTTAATACACATCCTCAAATGAAAAATATGAGATTGAAGGTCTTCTAGTACCTTGTGTTTAATTTTATAAAATAAAATAAATGTGATGAGATTCAAACTCGTAACTATTTAGTCTATGAGGCTCTAATACTATATTAAATAAGCTTTCAATTAAAAAAGTTAAATTGTCAAATAAGATCTCAATATATAATTATATTATTATACATATACTAAAGGGAAAATATGTTTTTATGTAGAAACAATATAATTGTAAATCTTGTCAAATTTTTTATTGTAATATGTCTAAGAATCATCTCAACCCAATAGCTTAAGCTGTTAGGTGAGGTCACAAGATATGATTTATATTATTTTCTAACACATCCCTTCAAGTGAAACCCATTTGGACTTGAAACTTGCACAAGCTTACATTACCTTGTGCTTAATTTTTTATAGCATACTGAGGTTACTAAAATATCCTTGGATTTTAAAACAAATGCTTTTGTCTTTAGGGGTATTTGTGTCTTTTGCACTTAGTTTTTTTTTTGTAAATTTCATATGGTGTCATGGGTGTTTTGATATATATATATAAAGTTGTTAGCGCATGCTTATTATGTGCCAACATGTGGAGGTTGTTCGTGCCATTTTGGTGACGCATGACGCCTTCTCGAATCTCCAAAAATACCCAACTATTGTCTCAGGAGAAGTGTTTTGAGACGACGTTTCTTCCTTACCAGCACATGTTGTCATAATTATTGTTGTTAGGTGGTGGCTGGATTTTTTTTCTCCATCCTCTTTTCTATCTCCTCCACCCACCAAAAGTTCAAAAATGTCATATCCTTTTGTATTATTTCAATTATGGTTCTTATTTTTTTATTGTTATGTATTTGCTTTAAATTCTTTTGATGATTTTTTTTTAATTTATCCTTTATCATTTTATTTTATTCTATTTTTATGTAAGATTTTGTCATCTTTCTTTTAATTAATATTTATTTTTCTTTTGACCCTTCTTCTAATTGATTTTCTTTTCAATTTCATACATGTTTTTTTTTTAAATTGTTCCATATTTTTTTAATTATAATTTCTTTCAGTTTCATTTTTTTTCAACATTCATCCCTCATTGTTTGATTTTATTTGATTTTCATGCCAAATTTGATCCTTATTTTTTTATCATGGTTTTTAAACTCGATCTAGGGGTCAATCTCGGGCAAGTCCTGAGTCACAGATCGAGTGGGTTGATTAAGGTTACCCAAATCAACTTAGCCTAAAAAAAATATTCAAATAAGATATATATTGTTGAATTATAGATGAAAACTAGTTATTTAACTTGCGCTTTGCTGCGGGTTAGAAATTTTTTTTCAAAAAAATACTAGATATATAGGTTGTTTCAATGTGTTTTTTTTACATAAAAAAATTTAAAATGTAAATTAAAAAGCATATGCAAGTAAGATCAAGATATTTTATAATATAAAATGAAACATGCATCCGATTGTGATTATTTAACTTATTTATTTAAATAAATAAATAATAAATCATCATCTACTCATATGAAAGTACAAAGACATCCTCAAATGCTAAGCTTATATTTTGTCTCTTTCAAAATTAAAGATGTAATTGCACTATATTTTAAAATTTAAAAATTTCAAAACACTATTATTTAGCAATACAGTAATTTTTTTTGACTCTAGAGGTAAATACATAATTTTACTATTAAGGATCCCATGTACACTGGGAAAACCATTGATCAATAATTTTATATTTTGTTTATATTTAGGGTAAAAGAATATTTATACTTCGTAAAAAAAAGAATATCATTACCTTCACCCAAGAGGCTTGATTTTTTTTATAAATTAAATGACATAAATGTAATTTTATTGTAATTCAAAACGCATTTTACTGGAATTGGGCCATACCTTTTAATTTTCAAGGAAATTAAAAGCACTCAGATTTTAGTTTCTGCCTTCTATTGATGATTGGTGAGGGAGTATACCATATGCTTTCTCTTTATCAAAAAGACCATTCAGTGGGCTTTCTTCTTCGATGCAAGGCAGGTCCGTACACTATTGATACACTATCGATCAATCCCCCCGAGAATCATGAACTGATATTTATCTAAAAACAAAAGCATGAATTGAAGTTAATTTTGTGAGAATCTTGCTTTATTTTTGTCTTTTTTCCACCGGCTTTATTTCTCTACTTTTCTTTTCCACCCCAGCCCTTTTCTTTTCGATGCATGGGATCGAAGTTCATGTTACGTGGGAGCAATTCGTGCCATAATTGATATGATTGAGTTCAATGAACCTCATTCCATTGATTCTTATTTTGATTAATCCTATAAACTTTTATCATTTTTAATTATTTTTGTTGCAGTTAACTTAGTCTTTAGGGTATTTAAAAGTGTATTAGAGATTATTTTTTAAAGTAATTTTTACTTTTTATATATATATATATATATTAAAATAATATTTTTTATTTTTTAAAATTTATTTTTAATATTATTATTATTTAACAGTGCAGTTGCAGTTACTTTTCAAATAATTTTTTGTGTTAAAATACATGCTAATAATTTGTTTATTTTTTTAAAATTATTTTTAACATTAGCTTATTAAAATAATTTGAAAATACTAAAAACATATCAATTTAAAATTAATAAAAAAAAATTAAATTTTTTTTAAAAATATTTTTAAAATATAAAAACAACACGCACAAATATATACTATGTAATGTTTTTATAGCGTGGGAAAGGGAAAGCTAAGATCATGATGGCTCCTGCCTCATAAGTCATAGGATATTTATCCTCTTTATAATCTTCCAGTTTTTGATTCATGTACAGACGTAACCCTTGGACTTGTCACTTTCCGACGCAGTTCAGCTAGCTTCCTCTTTTATCACATGTTATCTCTTCAAAAGTTACTACTTAAATTTCTCTAGTTTCCATGTCGCGTCACTCGCTAGACAGCTAAACAATCCATTAATTCAAGAGTATTTATAAGTGGCGTACTTCTTTGGATAACCCTCTCCTGTTGCTGTGCTGTGTACAGTTAGCTTCTGTTTTCCCCCCCCTCGTTTTGAACATATACACAAGGGTCTTGCACATTTTTACCTTGCCAGATTCTAATTATATATATATATATATATATATATATATTATATATATATATTCAGCAAAGAAAATGGATAGATTTTCTTCCAAAAAATTAGCTATTGACCCCTATCTTCTCAATAAATTGATGAGAGATTAATGGAGAACGCACCATTCATCGGTGGTCACGGGCCAATTCTTTGGGTTTTCCTTTATAAAAAAATACTCCTTGATGATATCCGTGACTTGATGGTATGATAAAAAAATATCTAAAGGTCATAGATATGTGTGTTATTCCCGAAATTATATTTTTCTCTGGAGCGGATGTTTGCCCGAAAGTCACACTAATTGCTCGGTGGGTTACTTCCGAGACGATCTAGCTGGTGAAAAATAAGATAGAAATTAAATGATATTGATAATTAAATTTCGGTACTACAGCAACATTAATTTAAATCTCTCAATGACTCTTAGAAAAACTGACATAAGGAACCTAAATGCTTAGCCGTATCATTCCACCAGAATAAAATTGACAAGCATCTAATGATCACAGCGACTGCGAACCGGAGATTATATAGAAAGTGATCAATCCGGCGATCCGACGACCAGAACAAGATCCTGAGCCAGCACTAAGTTATCCCCTTTCTTTTTCCTTCCCTGAAAACCAGTAAAGAAAATGATATCTCATGGCTCACCGGGACTGCAATATCACTTTGTTATAATATTTAAGATCAATTAATTACTCGATAGAAGCCTAACCAAAGTGTCAATTTTTAAGAGTTTTTTTCCCACAAGTTTAATTCCCATTAAAACACACGCAGTATTTGAATCACTCTTTACTTATTAATTAATGTCCAACACTCTTAAATTTTGTATATAATAGATAGATTACAAGCTCTAATTATCATGATGTAACAAGAATATTCCTACTTAGACTAATATTTTAATTAATATCTAACACGTATGATTTGATATGAGATGGTTTAGGTTTAAAATATATAATTAATGAGAGATAGGGCGTATACGAAGCTGGTATAAGAATATTTTTTGGTTAAAGTTAGTACTCATGCTTTACTGAGTTGAGCAAAGCCATCTTACTGAAACAATAAAGAGAAGCTAGAGATCAGCTTCTCCATAATCCAACATGTTAATGAGTGGAACTCAAGAGAAAAAGTGCTTTCCAAATTCATGAACACTTTGAAAGAGAGAAACATGAACGTGCTTTGAAAAAGAGAGACTTTATTTGCACACGCTCATGAGGAGTCTTTGGTAAGAATTATGAGCGAGGTGAAAGAAGGAAAACCTTGAGAGAAGAGAAGTGACAGAGGAGGAGACTTGAGAGGAGATTCTTGGCCCCATACGGCATGCCAAAGGACTCGAAGAGCTTCGCTTTCGCTTTCCCGTGCCCTAAAACTTCAATTATCATTGCCGTCTTCTTAAAATACAAAAGTAGGCACCAAACCACGCTTTGAAATGACTCTAATTAAGGACACAGGACACACACCTCTATTGTTAAAAGCGAGTTGTCTGAGTTCATGTCTACGTTAAGCACTAGCCCTAGCTAGAATTTCATTTTTCCAACTGCTTATGCATGATCCTCCTTTAGGCTTTACATGGACGCGCTCCAAGAAATATAATTCCAGCAATAATAACACTGCCTTACGATCCTCCCATATAGGACAAAATCTCTCTCCATCGAACCAGGAATTTACAATTGCATGAAGTTGGGAGTTTCATCAAGTGAAAATAAAATAAAAGATCATAGATTATCCATCCAAGAAGAAGGACTCCATCTAGACATATAAGCATGGTAGAGATTCCTTGAAGTGCTTTGTAAGTTAATTAAGTTATGTAGACGATAGGTTATACGGATGCTTTATAATAAAATCTTCAGTCAAATTTAAAAGGAAAATAAAACCCTGAATTTTGTATAATATATATTCACATCATGGCAACGCATAAAATTTTCTGCGAGGAGGAAGGTGAGCTTTGTCCTAAAAAAAAAAAAAGATAGCGTTGAACAGTAGTGTTTCGGCCTTCAATAATTGAGCATGCTACAAACAAAACGACAGCTTTTGAAAATCTCCCCCGTTTATCAGACATAAAGTTGGTAACGCTGTTGCTCGCCACGTGTTGTCAAAATCTTTAATTTTTTTTTATCTGAAATTAGTTTTTTTTATATATCTTTTTAATTATTTAAATATATTAATATTAAAAATAAATCTTAAAAAATAATCGTAGTAAACACACTTGAAATCTCAATTCTCAACCCGCACAGCGTGTCAGATTACGTACATGGATTTGTGGAGGGGCGATGAAGGCGCTCTGATTTTGGACTTCTATTCCATGTTTATTAATTTTTATCCGTATTTGACAGAAAAATGTTTAATGTGCGAGAACGTGCATCACACGTCCTGATGAAGGGCAACTGAGAGTCTTCCTTTTTCAATTTTTATATTCAGCAACCATTTCGGTCCCTTTAAATTAGAAACTCTTCAAATCAGCCCTGAAGTCTATAAGATTTAAAATAACATTTAACGATAACTTCCAAAATCTTTTTCTTTTTTGCAATTTTTATCTTTCTTCCTCCTCTCGAAACCTCATGATCTTACGTGAAAATGCTCCAATAAACCCGTGATAGTATCGAGAGTTTACCCTAATAAAAAAATAAAAATTAACAAGCAATCCCTTTTAGCCGTTGAAGATTGTATAATAAAGCGTAACATTTTCAAAACGCGAAAGCTAAATCTATATCTAGCGTTATATAGTTTAGGTTTTTTATTTATTTTATCGGATTAATCGAGGGAATATAAAATTCTAGAGTAAAGAGTAATTCCTCCCTTACTTTATTATCTCCTGCTATTATGAATGCATGATCATTCTCTCCTGCTAGAGTTTAGGTTACAGGGCATGATGTCTGCATTAAAGAATCAGGCTGGTAGCATCAAGCATGTAACAAATCAATCTTAACATTTTCAGTAAAAAAAGATTAAACCACAATAATGCTTGAGGTGGGGAGGAACCTTATTCATAATGGGGGTTCTTTATTTTCCAATTGACCTTGAAATCATCCTTTTGATGTGTTAAAATTGGTATGTTTGTTTCAGAAATGAAGGTTGAGTTTTGGGCATGAGATCGATTAAAAAAACCAAAAATATAAATTATTATAATTTTTGTGATTGATTTTTTATGTATAATTAGATTATATCTAATCAAAACCACAAAAGCCATTGATCTCATTTTATTTATGTAATTATGAAAAATAGAATTTAATCGGTTAAATTTTAGGTTTGTTTTTTAGAAATTATTAATTTAAGTGTTATAAACCTTATAATTATTAAAAATTTATATATTTATTAATTTCAATAACTTATAAAATTAGTCAAGATATACATAAATTGATCTTAATAATACCAACAACTAATAAAAAATAAAAAGGGATTGCTCGGTTGAACAATAATGACGCGAAATTAACAGGTACACCAAACTAAGACCAAGATCCCACCAGCAGGACAGATTGAAATTGAAAATCTGACACGTTATACGAGGAGAAGGCAAGCTAGAAGCAAAATTAGTAATCTTGAATACACCACTCGGTTTTATTCTGTGGTTGCAACGAAAAATTCATGTACTTGAAATAAGCCAACCCTTTGCTGCTGATGTTGCTGTGCAGCCTTCATTATCGTCATCTCCCCTTGCTGCTGCAAGTAATGTTCCTCCATTTCCCTCGGTGAACCGACAAGAACACCACCACCGTTAACCTCAACAATATTTTCACCACCATGAACAAACTTGCAACTTTCTCCATTCTTGCAAAACCCTCTAGCAAAATTCAAACAAGGCTTATACCCATCTTGAGCACCAAAACACACATCACTCTCTGAAAATCTCCTTCTATGCAAATGGCTATCTCCATTAGCAACCGGATAACCACCCAATTGAACCTTTTGGTCCATAAAGCCCTTATTTTTTGAAGAGGGGTCGTCAAGAAACAAAAGATAATCATCTAATGGATACTCACCAGGGAAACCAACCCTACTATTACTGCAATCACCACCGCCTCTACCACCATTCCTCGAGAATGGTGGCACTAAAACAGACCCAGAACGTATATTATCAGAGGACAAAAAAGGACTGAACAGGCCAAGGATTCGGATGCGGGTTTTTTTCCAAAATCAAGGAAAGAACCATTGTTTGTGACTCTTGGAGAAGATTGTGAAAAGGGGTTGGTGTTATTACAAGGTCTTGCTATGGGATTGAGAGGCAACAGAGAAGATGGTGTGGAAAACATGTTTGTAGAAAGTCCATGGTGGATTTTGGCCTTGAAGACTACATTTGCAAAATTGTACACGATTGTCTGATTTTATTAGTTCTTGAGTTTTTAATTTGAATTTATATACTAGTATAATTTTATGAATCAATTCATGATTTTAACAGCAATGATCACCGCTTTAAAAACATCCATTATGTAGACCTAGTCAAGAGTATAATAATTATGTTGGCAATGACCTAATTAATATTAAATCAAGATTAAGGCCCCCACCGACGATCCAGGTATAAGAGATACCTTAACCACACCTAACTCAAGCAAGGAAACTCACTGGGGCTTCTGTCCTCTCGAGTTTTCTCTTCCAAAATCCAAATAAAAACGTTTCTAAGAATTTTATAATTATGACAAGCAATGTTTTGGAAGCTGTTTAAACAGCAGAATCGAAACGCCACAGATTAAAGTTTTTGGATTTTATAAATGGCTTTTGAGTGGTGTTAAGATTATATGCCACAAACATCTTTCAATCTTAACAATAATTATAAATACAACCACAGTACAAATTATAACCAAAATGATAGCAACTACAACACCAAACGAACCTTTAAATGGCACTAATCGATGAAGGAGTCAAATTGTTTCTATTCACATGGATTTGTGCTATTTGTGTCATAGCACAAGTTTTCCCGTAATTATCCTGAGCGTGTGCCTCAGTTAATTCACAATAAATCACCCAATCACAGGTTTCAATGCACGACTGATCATATGAATTAAAACTGGCCTTATCACATCGTCAACGATCGACAAAAGGACTGGAATCCTGCCCTCCACCCTCTTCATTCCACTCACGACGTGATATGGTGGAAGCACATCCACGCGCAGAGAGAGAGAGTGGAGAACGCATGGCACAGTGATACTCCGAGGGTAGAGAAGAAGTTTCCCAGAGTGAATGAAAGGTGTCATGTGACTTTAGAGCCTCATAAAATTACAAAAACCAGAGAACAAAAGTCTTTGTACCCTTTTATCTCTCTCACTCTCTCCAATAATAATGTCACAATAACTCTTATAGTATTGAGAGAGAAGAAAGAGAGGTCGAGAGGAACCCACCACATATTTTCGCTTTCTAGGAAAACCATATTGAGAGAGAGAGAGAGAGAGAGAGAGAGAGCTGAGCGAAGAAGATGATGATCTTATGAGGAGAGAGAGAGAGAGAGGGGTCGGCAAGACAACAAATACTAGTGTTGTCTACTACTACTAAATGTATCTATAACACAACAAAGAGATACTAGAGCTTAGTAAAGGGTCGTTATTGCATTCTTTTTTACTTATCCTCCTCATCAGTCTCTTCTACTTCTCTTTCTCACTGCCCCATCTTCCAGAGAAAACTCAGTCATCTCTCCCTCTCAAGCCCCAACATTTTATTTATTTATTTCTTGCTCTCACAAAAGCCAAAGTGACAGTTGTGTTCAGTATTACTATTGTCTGTATACTACTCTACCAACAGAAACCGCAGAGCCTAGCAGCAGCAGCAGCAGGCCACGACTGTAGCAGCAACCAGTCCTACTTGGAGAAAAAAAGAAGGGAAAAGAATAACAAAGCCCACCCCAACAAACAAGATCTCTTTCTTTCTGCTATTGTTCTCTCTCTCAACAAATCTCCCTTTCTCTGATACAATTTCAGAGTTCTTGACCCCACTTCGATCACATAACACCTACATACACACATCCTTGGATTTAGTTTCCCCTTCTAAAAATCTATCTCCCTTCTCTCTCTTCTATAATTATCATAAAAACACACTCATCTTGTATATTTACTTACATAACATATATATAATATTATTTTTTTCTTATTTCTTACAAAATTATCAGTTGTGGCTACTACAAGGATTAGGCAGCTCCTATCAGACACCGGTGCCTTTGCTGACTGGGCCACCTCTAATTCCTCCGGTATCCGTACCGCTGGTCCAGACGACCTCTCACTCGGCTTCAATGCCGGTCCCACCGCCGCTGATGCATCCGCCGGCCAAGCATCCGGTACAACATGGCCTAACTCATCCAGGTCCATCAACTACAGCCTCCCTCCAGACATAGGCATGGTGGGCCTTCGTGATGTCTTCGTTGTGGCTCCTGCTGCTCCCTTCAACCACCACCACCACCACCACCACCATCATGAGCAAATCAATCTTTCAACAGCAGATCCAATCAATGCTTCCAATGCTACAGCTCTTGGTGTTGGGGTAGGTGTTGGTGTCATTCCACTCCTTACGCCACAAAACATGGATGATCAAGAGTTGCTGAATAATGGTCGAAACAAGATTAGTGGAATTCATCCGTTTTGGCAAAACCAAGGCTCTCAATATATCAAGAAAGCTTCTGACACCACTCCTTCGATTATTGATCATCACAATAATTCAACAGCGAATCTTCTACTACAAAGTGGAAATGGTAGTGGGAATCTTGGAGGGAATTCATCATCGTCTGCTACAACTACGTGTGAGGATTGTGGAAACCAAGCGAAGAAAGATTGTAGCCATAGAAGGTGTAGGACGTGCTGTAAAAGCCGTGGGTTTGATTGTGCTACTCATGTGAAGAGCACGTGGGTAGCGGCTGCGAGGAGGAGAGAGCGTCAGCTTATAGCAACTGCTGGTGGTGGTGCTGGTTCCACTGGGTCTACTTCTGGTTCCAAGAAACCTAGGCTTATAAACTCTCAAACTACTACTACTTCTCATACTTCCACTTCTAACACGACTCCTCCAAGGAGCTATGACACGAGTTCTAGTCACCAAGGTTTTTGAGTTTAACATTTCACTATTATTGTTTTTTTTCTTGCTTTAGGGTTGTTAATGTAAACGTGAAATTCTGAGTAGGGTTTTTGTTGAATTATGTTTGCAGATGCAGGTTTTAAAGAGAGATTACCGGTGCAAGTAACTGCACCAGCAGTTTTCAGGTGTGTTAGAGTGACAGCAGTGGAAGATGGTGAAGACGAGTATGCGTATCAGGCTGTGGTGAAGATTGGTGGTCATGTTTTCAAAGGGTTTCTATATGACCAAGGAGTTGAAACAAGAGATGGGTTCCCTAATATATCTGAATTGCATTTGGGTGCTGCTAACGGTGGTGGCGGCGGCGGCGGCGGCGCAGGGAGACATGGGGCCTCTTCTTCCCCGATTCTCGATCCTTCAGATGTTTATGGTGCCTCTGCTGGAGGGTTACTTGGAGGTTCGGCCTTTGGAAATCCAATAAATTAAGGTTTATGAAGTAGTAACATTCTTGTCTAATTTTTCTTAGGTCCGCTAATTTTTATCAATAGGGTTTTGGTAAGTTTCCCCTTAATTTGTACCTTATTAACATATGTTCCATCTTTGAAATTTTCAGCTTCTTGGTTTTAGCATTCTCGCTCCTCAATTCTACTTGCCTTTTGTAATTGCACTTTGAGGATCCTCACATGGCAAAGAAGCTGCCTTATCTCACTAGTAGAGAATTCCTGTATCAGATTTTAGAAAAGATAGCTAATAAAATTCCAAAAATCCTGTTCCACCAGATGTTTTAGTTCTGAAACTGTGATGAAAAAAAAAATCTATTTGTTTTCTTGAAGTTGTAGCCTTCTTTTTAATCTTTCCGTCTCCTTGCTCTTTTGGTTAGTTAAATATTTGTATTACAAAGGTGAGATCTACAGTGTAAAGTATAATGCATCATCAAGAGGCATCGTGGTATGAACTTGACTTTTTATTTTTAGCAATTTTGTCTTGCCTGGATTCAAAATCCCACTCATGCTTTACCCATAGTAAGGAACTTATCTTGTCCTAAAACTTCCCCATATGACTATGTGTATGATTATTTTTCTTTCCTCCATTGTTTACTTGCAATCCTGTACTTTCCTGGTTGCTGGCTAACATTTTGTTGCGCTGGTTACTTCCTTTTTGGTTAGTTTGGTTCCATCAGCTAGAAGTAAATGTGGAAATCGTCATTATTGTGCTGCTTTAGACTTTAGCATGCGAAGTAGTTGCCATGTCACTATCATTTATTGCCAAACAAGAAAGAGCATAACATGAATGTCCTTTTCCTCCTCCTGCGCTACCTGTAACATTTTGTAATGCGGACAACCATGGAATTGCATGCACACATGAATTATATGGTGTACTTGTTGCTTCTGTTATCCTGGTATTTGAAACGCATCCCCCTCAATTAGCATATTAAAATTGTTTCTAGCCTATATCATCTTTTAGAGTTTAACCTCTTGAGGTTTGCATATGTTTCTGGAATCATCCATGCACTACTTGTGTGCTTAAACCATGGTTTAGTGAACTAACGTGCTAATACAACGTCTTTGGTGTAGATAATTGAATTGTTGCCTCCTGGTGTTGTTTATTTGTCCAATTATAATGAAACATGCAATGTATGGAATATTTGAACAATATTCTATATAACTAAGTGAGCTTTCTTGTGTTGTCAATCTGGTTGTCGTGTCATTTCTGCCCACCGGGGTAATTACTGTCCTGGATGTCTGTTTGGCTTGTAATGATACTTTATTCCTTGAGATGCTTCAGATTTATCTGACTTATCCTTTTGGCTACAATGTTGGCTAGTATGGATTAATTAAAGAGTCGGTATGTATTTTAATCCATGCTTGGCCTTTTCCTTTCCGCGCGCTGACATGTTGTCCCCCATTAGATCTCTTAGCATTGTTTATAAATAGATAGATTTTGTCGTGTGGATCATTATCTTTCCTTCTTTACATATTCTTAGATGTAATATTATTATTGTTTTGATAAGCTGCATGCCACTTTGTAAATCATGTATATGTATGGAACAACAGCAGTCCCATGAAGATTGTTTCGTGTCATACTTTAGTGGACACTTGATATTTACAACAGATGGCAGCATTATGCCTATGTACTTGAGAGGTACTGAAACATATTCTTGTGCTCATTATTTGGTTGACAGATTAGTGGTGGTTTTGAGATCTGTGGATGCACTTTGTGTTTCATTTTGAATGATCAAAGACATTAACATGGCCACCTGGGGGCCTTTTTTTCCTAGCATATTGTGAATCTCCATGTTATGGGCATGATAAATTCTCTTGTTGCATCGATAAGCTTTGTAGCTTGTTTTAAAAGACACTTTGTTTAAATATGTTGTCATTTTCTTGGGATATTTTTGTTCGGAAGTGTCATTTACGGGCTGACTGATCATTTTCTTGGATTCATACTTGTGAGTATTACGTTTTTGAAATGACATGTCTTACTGAATAGAATGGCGATTGCTTGGCAAAAAGTAGAGCAGTCATTCTCACTTGAAATGGGTGTTCGCATAACTAATTTTACCGGAAGAATCACTGTATTTTATGTCTGACCAGCACTAATGAAGGTCCTCTTTTGCATGGAACTTATCATGTCCTTTGAATTTTCCTTGTAAACAAGAAAACTAACTGAAACAGCAGAAGCTAAATACTAGATTCACTGAACTGATAAGTTTTCGATCACTGTTTATAGGGAGAAGGGCTGTGATCGATGTCGAGTGTCCTTGGTACAAGACGACACGGTAACTAAAACGTCGTCAAAATGCTTTGCATAGGTGAAACATTAGGAGCTGAGGGGTTAGGGTTTGTAAGAATGCACATATGGCGTGCATAGTGCGTGTCTTGTAATATATCTACATCCAGATTAAGGGTGAGGAATAAAAGTTACTTGCTTCTATCCTGTCGATGCTAAACGTTCCTGCTTTTTTTCTTTTTTGCATATATAATTGTCTAATAGGTAGCAACCCCAAGAGAAAATTAACTGCAGGGTGAGAGTGCGAGGTCTGGTTTATGGTTTTGATGCGGTAGCAAGAGGTGTGGGGTTGGTTTTGTAGGTTTTTGCTTTTGTTGTTAGCATTACTGTTGGAGGTGCACCCTGTGAATACTTATTTGGAATGCTTAACTGGCATGTTCAAGAGAGCTTTTGTAATTGCATGATACAAACTCATCAAATTTTTCTATCTTAAAATATTTTCAAGTAAAAATATTATTTTAAAAGCATCATGTATGAAACACAGACTTGATGCAAAAGCTCATGGATTTGTTTCTTTTCACAGCACATGGGATGTTAGGGGAATGCATTTCATTTTGGAATATACTGATCACTGACATTGTGAAAGATGTTTGACCCGCTTTTAATTTGATTTGATCATTTGACAATCCTGTCTCTTTGTTTTTATTGAGGAAATATGAATAATGTGTTACTTGTTGCTAGATTATATGACTTTTTATTCAAACTGTTTGATCGACTGTGGACACGAATTTCATCATGATTTACCTGCGCTAGCTTTTGTCGTGCTGTGGTTCGTTTATTGTCTGTATCCTCGTTTCATTTCTTTTTCCTAATTAATCAAGGTTTCTTTCTTCTTTTTTTCCTTCAATCACTTATGATGGTTCCATTCACATAGCCTGTAGCCCTACCTATCTGATTTTCTTGACTCCCAGATGCCAATTTGTTGCAATTAGTCTTGAGTGTGCATCATTTTCCTCCACAGTAGCCAACTTTGAGCACAACAGGAATAGTTGGTTTGGTTTCCAAAAAATAATAAATACATATATACATTTTAGCACAAGATTATTGGCTATGATCTTCAGTAGTCACTGCTAATTCGTTCCCTGTAGAGATCTAGCTTGTATGTGAAGAATGTGAAGCTCCAGTATTATTGCTTGTGTATCGATATACGATGAAAGGAAAGGTCTCCAAGGCACATATGATGATTAACTGAAGTCTTGAATTACAATAGGGTTCTAAATAAATAGTTCAAGTTGTGGAAAGTTGATTTTCGCATGGATTGGTGCGTAATGGACAAGTCAACGCAAATGATCAGATGGGAAGCCAATAGGATATGTGCATGTGAAGAGTGATGATTTTTCCTCGGAGTTGCAGTGGTGTCACTACTCTTTGTTCACCATTTTCTGTGGACGATGACACCAGGATTTCAAGGCCCCTTATTTTCAAGGGCTGAATACCGACTGCTTTGAAATTCTATTGGTAGAAGTTGAATTTTGATGTTTTTGAGCGCATCTTTGGCTATACGCGTTTTCATCCCTCTCACAGAGATAATGAATTATAAGCTTATTGCATCCCCCACCATGGAAATGTAAAGGATGAAAACATGGAATACCAAGTGTAGTGCGGCTTTCTTTCTTGTTGAATTAATGGCCGGAGAGAAACGAAGGGAATTAACTTCGAGTTGTAAAGTTTTTTTTTAATTATTATTTCTTCTCTTGGCATATAATGTGTATAGACACTAAAAAAGAGAAGAACTTTCAATTTTATCTGTTTTCCTTTTTAGTCTAATAGGGCTTTCTTTATATATATTTTTTAGCTTTGATGCAGGAGATTGATCTGAAAGATATATTATTTTATAATTTACTTTATTTTTTAGATTTTTTTATGTTTATATTTTATTTTTTTAGTAATTATTTAAATGGGCATGATTTATTTCTTACATATTATCATCATCGTCGTTGTCATCATTTCTTAACCCTTTTATGTATTTATACTTTCCTCTCGATTAAAATTAATCTAGTTTTTAATTGAATCGAGCTTTTAAATTTCTCTGCAAGAGATATTGTAAAACCCTGGAACTGGAACTCAGTAATTTACTTGCGGATGCGTCAACCAACATCAACTACTAGACAAAACAAAAGGCTGGCATTCATTAGTTCTGTATGGTTATTCAAGAGAAACCTAGATATGTTTTTTTTTTTTTTTTTTTCAGCTACAAGATTTTCTTTGATGTTTTCAAGGGAGGGAAAAAAAAAGAAGCTTTGTTTGGTTCGGAATTTTATACTTTTATACCTCTAGAGCAAAAAGATGGGATTTTTTTTATAAAAAAATTATCATATTAAATTAAAAGTAGATAACATCATTTAAAAAAAAAAAAGTAAATTAACATACTTTTATTTGAAATATAATATTTATCTGCCAACAAGTGGGCCCAGTTGGATACATTTTTTGTATTTCCAATGGAGTCTGATGGGTTATCAAGTAGAATTGTGGCAGTGGCAGGTTTGAGTTCCAGGCATTACAGATGTGATCTGAAGTCGCTCATATGCAAAGTGGCAGTTTCCTGAAACGGTAATGGAACTTACTCTTGATACATCTGCAGATAGAAAAATGTTGTGATTCTTCCATATTTCAAAGGCGAAGATTCCTGAAAATGGTTCTGTGATTTTATTTATTACACAATGTCAAATAGGATATGGCTTTTTGAAAATTCCATCGTTCTGGCCGCACCACATGACAGCATTTACACCACCACCAGCAACACAAAGTCTTTGATAAATTCATATTTCAAGTACTCTGATCACTCAATCAAAAGATGGAAGTTTTCTGATTACATTCTTTGTGAACTGTGCTTAGGAATCCAAAACCAATAAAATTCCAGGTTCTGAGATTACAGGTACGCTGTCTCTTTCAAACATCAATCCATCAGATTCTCTCCATGCAATTTCTCTGCCCTGCAAGTAGAGCCAATACCTAGTTCAAAAGCCATCATTTTTCTTTTAGAATTATTGAAAGCAAATCCTTTTAATTTAGGGAAGCCATTTGTGCTTAAATTTTGTTCCGAGACATCTCCGGAGATGTCCAGGTCCACAGCTTTTAACAGGATAGGTAAACATACGCTGTGAAATAAAGCTAAAATCTACGAGGAAGTTGTGTGCTTTGAAACCATATCTGAGCATTTCTTTCAATTAAAGGGCTTGAGGAGTTTGTCCTGTACATGGTTAATGAGCGAAGTAGCGTCCTCTCTTTTTAGCCACTATGGTTCAAGATTCCAGGCCAGGTCTCGAGGAGTAAGTTCATTTCAAGAATCGATCCACTTGCTTTGAACTTCATTAGAAAAAAATGAATTTAATCTCAATACGTTGAAGGTGGTCCAAGAAATATACCGACTGAAAGCTTCCTCCAATGGGGTAAGAAAAGCTCTCTAAGGCTCGATTCTTGTACATGGACGTGACCAGTTTCCAGTATTTGGGTTTTACTATTTAGGTTTGGAAGTGACACTGAGACTGATGTTCTGGATAGAATCTGTTCTCAATTTTGTGATAGCTGTTTTGCAACAAATGAAAACACTCGAAACAGTGAGAGAAACTCCGATCTGAACCAGCTATATTAGCCACCCGAAACTTTTTGAGAAAGAATCAACGAAGCATGCCGATAATGATTGGAAGATGGAGAAAACTAATGGTAAACACAAAAGAAGAACATTAATCTGCAGTGTTATTCCATATCAATATATTAAGGGTTAGCATAGAATATTGTTAAAGTTGGTATCATTGATACTCTTGGTGCTCATATGCAATGTTCTAGAGACCACTTAGCAGTATCATTATAATTAACATGATTTTTAGTGCTCTATTCCACTTGCATTTATACTGTATTTTATGTAAACGTGCCATGGAATCTCTTATTATGTCCCTATTTCGTAATCACTAGCTAGCAGTGAGATAAATCAAAACTCAGCGATGGAGGCCAAAATTGCCTTGGTGTTTTTTTCTTGAAACAGGAACTGCTTTCATGCCATACAATGGTAATTGGGATGTGCATGACCCATTTGTTTATTTCGGACAAAAATGACGAGGAACACTTTCAGCAACTAAAGGTGAAGAGTGTTCAGCTACATGAACACAAGTAAGCTTGGAGACAATCTTTTTTTATGATAATTGGAAAAGGATCTTTGGGTCAGCAATGTTTAGCACTTATAAGAAGTAAGCAGGGTAGCTAGCTACCTTTAGTCATGGTTTCTTTTTATAAGAAGTTTTTAAACCAGTGCAGACGATCTTACCAGTTAACTTAAATCGAATGATCCGCACCATTGGATTTTGTAGGTTCAATCAGGTTCCACCACAAATCAATGGCGAGAATCCCATTTGAGACTCTGAATTCTGTTTAAGCAGCATCCATAGTGAAAGGAATCCCTGCATAATCACACTAAAAATAACAGCAGCTTTCCCCATCAAAAGAAAAACAAAAATGATCTATGCTCACTTATTGCTGGGACAGTCATGAGGGATTACAATCAGATACAATTGATCTATAGCCAAGGTCTGGGAGCATATCTTCCCGGTGAAAAGCCATAAACATGCAAGTTTCGTCGCCTCGTATTTTTCTTTAACCATGTAAGATAACGAGGCCCCATAATAACAGGCAATATACTGGGCATTATCGAAGCTCATATATAAAAGCACTGATCAGTCCTGATGAAATTACCTACGTGAAGCACTCTGACCCTAAAATGTAGACCTCGCGATCCTTTTCCTAATGCCTAATCTTACCCTTCTTCTGCAGTTTTAGAACAAACCCTTGGTTTAAAGCATTCAAAACACATGGAAGCTGCACGTCAGTGCTGCACCAAAGTAAAGTCTGTTGTAAACGAACATGGCGACAAAAAATAAAATAAAAAGATGTGATTTTGTACAACAATACTAATGTCGATTAGGTTCACGTTTACTTGGTGATTTTTACCAGTAAATGCTATAGCGCATCAGCAGAAAACTTAAACCTGGCGTCCAGAAATTGAAATGCTCAAATTCAGATTCTCAACCCAGACAAATAGAAAACTTTTAAGACGCTTATGATTTGGCTAATTTATCCACAAAACTAAATTTAATGAGAAAAGCACATGAAACTTGTAATTTGGCCATTCAAACCAGTTACCTTCCATCTCTGTGAGACCTTAAGAGAAGTAATTGCTGAATAAAAATGATCTTATTTTTTAACACATTGAATGGGATTTATATAGATCATAAACATCCCAAACAGTTTACAAAGAATATCCCACAAAATATGGTCAAGTAAGTTACAATCAAAACAAATATTTGAATAGAAAGATAACAACAGCTAAAGAATAGCTCTCCTATGATTGAGCTTCAATACGAGCCTCGCAAGATGGCAATTCCATCTGAAATGCCAATCTTGGATCGAAGATAAAGGAACCGACTTTTGAAGAGAGGTTTTGTAAGAACACCAACCATCTGGGAGTGAGTATTAACATGATAAACTTTGAGAGAACCATCAGCAACTTTTTCCCTAACAAAATGGTAATCCAACGCGACATGCTTCATTCGATCGTGGAAGAGGGGATTAACACGCAAATATGTGGCCCTTAAATTATCAAAATGAATGGTGGGAGATTGTTGAAGAGTGATACCAAGCTCAGAAAGGAGACGAGAAACCCAAGTGACTTCAACAGCGGTGGAAGTGACAGCACAATATTCTGTCTCTGTTGAAGAACGAGATATCATCCTTTGTTTCTTTGAACACCAAGAGATTGGATTGCCACCAAGAAAAAGAACAAAAGCAGTGGTAGATTTGTAAGAATCAAGAGGTTGTTAACGTCGTCAGTTGAGACCAAGATGTATTGTATGTTTTGAGGTAACAGAGCAACCTCTTAGCTGCAGTCCAGTGAGTTTGAGTTGGGGCATGCATGGATTGTGCAAGTTTGTTGACGGCGGAAGCAATATCGGGACGAGTGAGCTGGAGATATTGAAGTCCACCGATCAAGCTCCGAAATTGAGTGGCATTAGCTGGAGGAGAACCATCGTTGAGAGTTAGATGGCCAGTTGAAGACATTGGGGTGGAAGAATCCTTTATGCCTTCTAAATGAAACTTTGCCAACAAGTCACGAACATACTTGTGTTGAGATAAAAACATGCCATCAGAAGTGGAAATGGCCTCAACACCCAAGAAGTAGCTCAAGGGACCAAGATCCTTTAGGGAAAAGTGATGAGAAAAAAGTATCAACAAACTTCAAAATGGACTGAGAACGATTCCCCGTTACAAGCAAATCATCCACGTCCAGAACTTCTGAATGATTTCCCATCCACAATATTATGATTGGAAGGAGGGACAAGAACCTATGTACGGTTGCGAGCAAGAGCAGCAAGCTCATCATCTATGGCAGAACACCATTTGGGATCTTTAAGAGCTTGAGAATCGGCAGTAGGATCAAGGGATGCAGGAAGCGGATGTTTGGTGACTATTTTTGGATTATTCCTTAATTTTTTTTTCTTTGTAAAAAATAAAAGGGAGTAATAATAATATAAAGACAGGTAATTTGATAAAAATTGGCTAAAATAGATTTTAGATATATACAAAAAAAAAAAAATTAAGATGAAGTTTTGTAGAAAATTTGGAGCCTAATCATATCTTATTATACCCAACCGGAAAGACAATACAAATTTAAGATTAAATTAAATAATTTTTAGATATCATAAAAATTTTTTTTAATAGACTAATTTGATTTAATTATAAAACAAATTAAAATTTTATTTATATTTAAAAATTATTTAAGATCAAATTAAAACAATTAATTAAATGCAAAGATATAATTATATTTTAAATGAGTCAAATTAATTTTATTAGAGATCAAATTAGTAAAAAATTAAGTTTGCAATACCAATTTAAACTTAATTGAAAAGATTAAAATTTTAAAAAACTAAACTTAATTTTTATAAAGTTAATTGAATAAAATAAAAGGTAAAATTACCAAAAAAAAAAAAAAGGTCAAAATTTAGGACAATTAAGGGTTAAATTAAAAAAAATCACAACCAAGTACCTTTTTTTTTAAAAAAAAAAAAACATCGAACTTCAAGGACTTAATTGGTTAAAAATAAAAGTAAAATTAAAAAAATTAAAAGTTTAATGATTAATTAAAAATTTATTTGTATAAATTCAAAACCAATAAATACCGAAATTAAAGTGCGAATAAAGTTATGAAAATAAGTCTCCCTAGATGAATGTCAAGAGTTCAAGAAGTGAGAATCATTTTCATTTATTCCTCCACTAGCATCATCATTAAGTGCCAGGCATAATTTAAGATGCTTCTACTAGGAAATTCTTTCACAAAATCTTCAGAAACTAAGACAGCCACCTTTTACATCTTTGTTATCCAAAAATGATCCACACACAAACTAAGGATCGAACCAGATAAATTAAGTCTCACAAAATTTATGCAGGAATCAAAGGACAGCACCAGCCACAGCATATGAACCAAAATATTCAAATTTAAAGCACACAATCCATGACAAAAAAGATGCACCTGTAAAAATATTAATGGATTACATTTATGAGAGAAATCCTAGGCTAGGAAACTGCAACACCAGCAAGTTCCAGTTGTGCCACAGCTGCATTAATTGCATCAATAACATCCATTTTTTCCCGAGTAACAGCTTCATCCATTGGGGTCCGTTCATGGCTTAAAATCATCCAGTTGTAGATTTGAGAATGTTAGCATCCACGATAGAGAAACAGAGAACCAGCTCAAGGTTACAGGTTCAAAATACATACCTGTTTAGAAAGCCTAAACTCGATCCTGCCAGAATCAATTTCTTAACCACCTACAGAACCCTATATTTGTTAAAAAAAATCTAAGATGTTGCATAACAAAACTGCTTTTGGAAGTCACAATGATAATTACCTCAATATGACCATTGAGGCAAGCCCAGTGAAGAGCTGTATTTTTCTCCTTATTGGCAGAATTGAGATCCTGTTCAATGGAAGTTACCAATATTTGATAGGTCTTACCAAAGCATTTACAATCAGGATCAAATCCAGGGACAGAAAAAAAAAAAAACAACCATGCTCCAATCCTTTATGGTCTATGTCAATGGAAGCAAAGTACTAATGCAAGAAGGAAAGATAACACCGTAGAACATCTGCTAGTCAAGGCTAAAATAGAACAGTATGTCTAAGTAAATTTAAGACTAGGAAAAGAATGCGGCTAATTTAGCTGCTGAAGCCATAAGAAAATAAGTTACTAGGAACATACGTAAAAGAATTTAACTACAAATGCTCCCATGAATTGCAATTGTGCGCCCTTTCCACAGCACCCGCCTCCGCCCAAAACCCCCAGCCCCCAGACACTTGAAAAGGAAAATCAACGATGAACTCTTACCACTCCCTGACTGATAAGATACTCCACAATGTCAAGATGTCCATTGGCTGCAGCCATATGGAGTGCTGCTATCACAAATCAGTGAAGCAAAGTCAGACATCCATTAAACCATGCAAAACTCACCAAAAAAGCAAACTCAAACTTCAATAATATGAGGACAATCAACAATTCTCAAAAACCCAATTCATCAAAAGACTATGTGCCCCTTCAGTAGCCATTTTGATTATCAAAACCAAAATTCTTCGCATCTAATCACAGACATGAAAATATAAAAAACAAGCCATATCTTTAGAAACTTATAGCAAGAGGGAATTAGGAACTAACAACACCTAGAACAAATTAAAAATAAAAAATGAAGCACGCTTGTCCTTAAGGAAGCTGTGTTTATTCAGTCTATTTGCGAGCATCATTGCAGGTTCGCTGGCAGAAGCTGGTGTGGCTTGGTTATGGAACCGTATGTCTAACATGTATATAGCTTCACTTTCAAAATTTCTGTTTCTCTGAAAATTTTATGCAGTGGTTCCAGACCAAACGCTATTCTTGCATTTTCTTTGATATAATCTCTCCCATTCTCTTAATAATAATTAAAAAAAACCTGTTTCAGATACATTTCACTTCATAGTGTCACCATCATAAAGGAAAAAATAAAGGACAAGAAACAATGTTACATAACATCACCTTAACACAAAATTATATACCCAAAAGAGCTACGACACTTCACTCCTATTGCAAGTTATATTACAACATTCCTACAACTAGGAACCCATTAGTTTGAAAGCCCAATAGCATCAAGAATCGACAGGTTTTTATAAATGAATAGAGATTGATTGAATCAGAGTTTCCCAAGTAGAATAAGAATACATGCCTACATGGGATGAATGGAATTTAGAGAACCTTGTGCTTTAAAAAAAAAAACATACATAATACATAAACTTCGAAACAAGTGTTGCAACAACGGCCTCATGAATCGTTATATAAATGCTCGCTAACAGAATAATAATAATAATAAAGCAACAAAAGCAAAATAGAAAGTTAAAACAGAAGAAACAAAAGATCACGAAACTGATGATAACCTGTTCTGCCCAGCGAATCTTTAGAATCAAGAGAAACCCCAGAAGATGCTAAACTTGCAATATCCTCAATATCATCATATCTAGCAGCCTGAAAAAAGAAAAAGAAAAATGAGAGCAATGAGCTAAAATAAAAGGTTTCCTTAAAAAAAATGGAGAATTGGGTATTGAGAAATGTTACCTCAAGTAAAGCATCAACAGTCTCCGGTGTTGTTTCTATTTGGGTTTGCTGCTCTGCTTGGTTTGCTCCCTCTCCCATTTTTACTTTCCTAGAGTTTTGTGAGAGAGCACACCCCGTATTACGGTATTAGGCTTCTCTGCTCCACGCTTCTTCTTTGTGCACAGCACCGGAAAAAATTACTGATTTCATTTGAAGGCCATGTTGGAAGCTGGGCTATGAGCCCGGTAACGAGTTATGTTTTCAAAAGGACGCTGAAGAAATCCCAGGAAAGGAGCCAGTCAGCCCAAGTGCACACATAACTTTTATATTATTTATCATTGATTTATTTTTAATTTGATAAAAAAAATTTAACCAATGTAATTAAAATAAATATTTATACAAGAGAGATTGATTGAAAAAAAAAATGATTTAAGGATTAAATTGTACATACCATAAAATTAAAGGACCATGATAGTTTCTATTTTTTTCATTCCCCCATTTTTCACCTTTAAATATTTTATCTATTATAACGAGATAGAAATAATCACCATGTTATATATACAATTATCAAATATAATTTTATTTTTATTTTTTATCTTATCTCTTTAGTTTTTATCTCTATTATCCTTCGAAAACAATAAAATGTTCTCATTAATCACAACACGATGGCTAATAAATTATTAAAAAAGTTGCTTGAAATTAAAATCCCTATTATCGTTTCTATTCGTCATTTTTTTCATGATATTTCACTTGAGAGCATGGCACCATCCCATCCATAAACAAGGAAAATAGTAGTATATGTTACAAATCAATATTCACGCATGCGGAATTAATTTTTACCGTGCAAGGAAAATTATTACTTGATTTATCAAATCAAAATAATTTGATTGGTGCTTGTAACTATGAGCCTGCTTATTGTGATTAATTAGTTTAATAACTGAGATTATATATTGATTAAGAACATGTTTATGTTTAGAAGTGTGATGGTTTATTTATAAATATATTAAAATATTTTTTTTATTTTTAAAAATTATTTTAGATATTAATATATTAAAATAATTTTAAAATAATAAAAAATATTAATTTAAAATAAAAAATCAAAACAATTTTTACAAAAACAAACCGTACACCCATGTCATAACTGCTTCCACGAATGAGGTTACGATTCAAAGTCATCCTCAAACCTTGCGCCAAATAGAAACACCACGTGTTTTTTATGTAGCGTGCTTTCCTAACTACTGTTCTAGACATTTACCATGAAAATTATAATTTTTTTTATATATGTTTTTAAATCTTTTTGATATATTAATTTTTAAAATAAATTTTAAAAAATTAAAAAAATATATTATGAAGTTATAAACCTTTTATAAATTCAGTTTTAATTTAGATGGTCCGTATTTTCTAACTAACAACCCAATTAGTCTCCTTTATTTTATTATAAAATTTTAATAATCGACTCAACCTTTTAAATTTCATAATTTAAATTGTAAAAAAATAAGATTGAATAAAATTAGATAAACAAATTTATAGTTTTATAATTATAATCTTGTAGGATTAATCTAGTTATAAAAAATATTATATTTTTTTTATTAATACATCAAAATACATTTTTAAAATCATCAAATAAAAAGAATTAATCTTGTTGAGGTAGTAAATTACTACAAAAATACTTCTTATCATAAGAATATAATTTTATATCAATCACTCGAAAAAACAAAAAAAACAAAAACGAAAGGAAAGGAGGGAAGAGAAACGTGAGTGCTTGGAATATGCCCACACGACACCGAATGGTCGGGTGGGTGTACAACCCTAGAAATTTGGAAACAAGAAAAAAAAAAAAAAACCCCGCCATATTTACTATATATCATTCACAGCAACACACAGTCTTCTTGGACCCTTCGATCCAAAAGAGGGTCCTCCCTCTTGATCTTCTGTCTTATCTTCTATCCTTCTCTGTGGGAATCTGGACAGTCATTCTTTAGACCTCTCCTTTCTTTTTTTTATCTCTCCCCCTCTATGAATCCTTCTTTGTATAAATTCTTTAGATTATATTTTTAATTTAGAAATCTAGATTAGTACAGCACAAAAAAAACTGAAATTAGCTCTTATTTTTTTGTTGTAAGCTTAATTAAATTAAATTTATCAAAAACCATGACATCAGTCATCAACATCGACGGTCACCAATCACTTCACTCCCTTCAAGATGAGGTACCTCCTTTCTTGACCTTTTAGATCCAGTTCTGTCTTCTTCTTCTTTACTTTTATTTTTAAATTCTGGGTTTTTGTTATTACGGAGAATTAAGAAGAAATTGAAGGAGTTGATGAATCCCGTGTTGTTAATTCTTGTCCGGTAATTGAATTCTCAGTAAACAGTGATTACGCTCTGACTGAAAACAAAACGTTAGCAATTCTTAGTAGCTGATTCATATAATATTATTGCAAGTACGTTGAAACCGTTAATTTTGAAGTACTGCAGTTCATTTACAGCTTATAAAGCTGATTTTAAGATAATCAGAGACCCTTTTGGTAGTTTTGGCTGGCTGGGGTTTGTTAGATTGGTTTGGTACAAGTTGGTTGGTTTCTTGGGACTTTTTGCTTTTGGAGGGAAATGGATGGTGTTTCTGAAGTTATTGGTGAATTAAATTTATCGGGATTTTGGTTTCAGGGTGAAATGGAGAGTAAAGTGGAGATTAGCGAAAGGGCATGTGGGAATCATGGTGGGATTTGTGCTATATGCTTGGATAAGATTGTGCTTCAGGAAACTGCTCTTATTAAAGGTTGCGAGCATGCGTACTGGTTAGTATGATTTATTCTGATCTAATTATGATTTAAAGGTTGCGAACATGCGTACTGCTTTGGTTACTTTTGATTCACTTGAATGGTATGATTGAGAGACTTCTCTAGATATCTTGGCTTCTTGACCAGAGAGTCTTCTGTTGGTTATTTTTTTAAAATTCGTCTTATTTGTTCATGGAGGATGATACCTCATATATGTTCGTTAAGATTAAGAACGTGGAAGCTGGAAATGTGATCTGCCACAATACAAGTGGTTCAGTTTGAAAAATGATGCTGGCATGCTCTGGAATTAAATAGTCTTGTATTAGGAATAATACGCAAAAGCTTGAAAAAGATAGAAACATATTAGTAGAAGTAAACTTTTTTTGGTTCTTCTCTCTTACAATGCAAAAACGTTTCTCCTAATTTTGTCCAAGGGGCTGTGAATAAATATCAAGAGAATGTCTTAGGAATCATATCAGCAGGTGTAGCTGATAGTTCATTTGGTCTTCGCTGACAAGGCCATTGTACAATGTAGTGTTGCTCCTCTTACAGCTGTGCTGCGATTAGTCCTTTGCTCAAGTAGTCATAAAATGTAGTGTGGTTGTGTAGGTCCTAGGCTCAAAGGAAATCCAAGCAAGAGGTCCTCTTAAGTTCCTGCCTGTCCTTGTGTAATTTTTCTAAAACCCAATTGATTTATTGCTATGTCTTGTTTCTCCTCAAGCATGTTTGGTCTGCAGATAGATAGGGCTCTGTATTCTCACCTATGAAAACAAAGTGCACGGTGAAGCTTGGAATTGCTTGAATCTGGTTATTTCGGCACAGATATGGGGGCGGGATATCACCTATTGTTTCTGTGACTCTGCTGATGTGTTACATCATTTTTTTTTTATCATTCATGACGCACGATGGATCCAAATTAATGGCTGCCTGAAATTTATTGCATCCCATGGCATTCACTTTTATTGCCTTCATTTATAATGCATATATTATACTTCTTCGTATAAAATATAAGCTGATTCTCTACTTTTATGTTTTCTTTTGTTTTTTAAAGAATTCGTGGTGACTTGCATCTGTGCTATGAGTCTCGCACTGCATCACTGTTGAGGAGTAATTTTTAAACGCCTTTGCTTACAATGTTGCTTTATGAAACCTGGTTTATATTAGTCAGTTTGCTGGAATTAATAGAAGAGGTATGTTTAATTTAATTCGTATAGTTTCCAGTTTATTCTTCATAAGCTTTATCCATTCACATGCTAAGATTTGCACTCTTATACTTTGTCATAATTCATTCATGTGCTAACTACATGCCTTAACAGTCCCAATTCCAGAGCTTCTGCTTATACATGAGTTCCATCTGCAAATCATGTATGAATTCTTCATGAAATGCAATGTTGAACATTGTAGTTCTTACAGCTGTATTTGATGGTATATTAGGCGTCGGATATGAGTTTAAGGCAGTCTTGCATTTATGCTCTGGCTCATTTCTGCAAGTAGGTTCTAACTTTGCTTTAAAATCATCTGGTCTCTGTCTTTGCAGCTTCATATTTGTTCCCGCACTTTCATTGTTTGTGCCATTTATTTATCACACTTGCATCCGTTCTTTATGCAGTATAAAGAAATGTCTTTTGAACATAGTTTCTCTTCTTGAATCCTTTATTTGTATAAATCTCTCTTTATCCTTTTTATGCAGAATAGTTGTATTTCATTAGTTTTGAAGTGGGCTTTGCTGAATACGATGCTGCATGAGCTCTTTGTTTTGGTGTTGAAGAATTGCACAATGATTAGTATAGATGTGAGAAATTGAATGATCCACCTATTTATGTCATGGAGGATTTTTCTTATTGTCTTCGTAGCTCTGTCAAGGTGTATGCTTATATGGTGTTCCTCACAAAGAATTAGTTTCAGCATGCTGTATTTATTAGCTTGACATAATTGCAGAAGAATCACGGTTGATTATAGCATATACCATGTACCTATTATCTGTACTTGCTAGCACTGGTGATATGTTGACGATTCCCTCTAACATTGATAGTGTGAAAAACTATTTAACAAATTTCAACACTGCATGACTTCAAGTAGTTAATATTCATTGTTCTTTCTGTTGTTTGTTTTGTGCAGTGTGACGTGCATCCTTAGATGGTCCACGTACACTAAGAATCCAACTTGTCCTCAGTGCAAACATCCATTTGAGGTTCTCAATATTCACCGTTCTCTTGATGGCAGGTTTAAATCTTTTACACAGTCATGTATTACACTCTGTATGTGGTCACTTAGAGTCCTATTTGGGACAGCCTTTCAACTGAATTTGTTAAAAAATATGATTTTTTTTTTTTTTTGCTTCAGATTAATTTTTCATGATGTTTCGGATCGTTTTAATGTGCTGATGTCAAAAAAAATAAAAAAATTTATTTCGATGCATTTCTAAGCAAAAAACATTTTGAAAAATAATCACTACCATTGTCCCAAACACCCTATTAGTTGGATAATTTGATCAAAATACATAAACTTGGCTTATATAAGCTCGGGGAAAGTGTTGCCATTTGTTCCCCATATTGCCAAAGCAAACCCTACTTTAGGTCATTTTAATATATTTTTGTTTTTTAACAGCATCCAGGATTACATGTTTGAGGAAAGTGTTTGCCTCCTCCTTCGAGCCTCATGGTTCAAGACTTTGACTGTGGAGGATCATGAAGATGTTTATGAAGATCCAGAGGATTATTATCCATATGAGTTTGAGGATGAGGATGATGATCTAGATGAAGTGCACTTGAGCAGTTCATCCAATCTTCGCATTGGAAATCGGAGGTGGGGAGATAATGGCTTTGTTAGGGCAGGGCATCAAGAAGCAAGGCCAGTGCATCAAGCACATTTCAAAGACTCGGGGGCGGCACTTCACGTGAACCTAAGAAGAAAGAGGCTGGAAAAGATAGAACTGGGAGACGGGCGAAGAGGACACTCAAGCGTGAAGCTGCTGACAAGGCTGCTGCATCAAAACATCAGCAGCATTTGGCAAGGCTGGGCAGGAAGTGATTCTCTGTCCATTTCTGTCTGTATTTCCATGCTTTAACTCTCTGGAATAATGACATGTTAGTTGGATAGCGTCTAGGAGATGGGGGTCCGTGGTTGGTAATGAAATATCAGGTTCATTGTTCTTTCAAGATTTAATGCTGTTTGATTCCAACTCACAATGAAGTTCATAACTTCATATTGCAGTTGCTTTGCTAACACCGTGTATTTCTTAGACTTGTCATTGATTACAAGTTGACTGGGATTTGCAATATTCCAGAGATTATATTGCATTGTTTGCACGGCTGTTTTGGGACCCCAGGTCGAGCTAATAATCAGATGGACGTTCCTGTGCTGTGGCATTTCGATCGAGTCACCACTGCGATTTCTGTGCAACAGTTCTATTTATTTATGTTATAGGTTTAGCAAGTGAGTACCTATGTTGAAAATGAATTTTCCAGAATCATTTGTACTGATGGATTATCTTTTTTTGTGGAGCTCTGTATCTCTGACGTCGAATAGGGCAAATTTTTCTTTACTTAGTAAATAACTCATTAAAAAAAATAATCCCCAAAAGATAGGATTCTGTTTTCTGTATGATTCTTTTCTATCTAGAGAATTATTCTCCATGTTACTAGGTAGTTTTGCTGAACATTTTCTCGACGTTTATCGAGTTTCTCTCACTAAGAGTTTTTGCATGTTTAAAACAAAGAACACGCGTTTCCATGTCTTTTGGGTGACAAAAGCTTTAAATATCTTTCAGATACCTCCAAATCTTATGTTCACAGCAAATTTCCTTCTGGTGTCAGTTTTTATGTCACCATGAAGAAAATGATTACACTAATATGAACAATATTATCACTCACTTGCTCAATCCATGTTCTGTGTTACTTGGAAAGATAATAAAATTAATTAGTGAATAATTTTTTTCATCCAAGGTATAACAATTTTTTTAAAAATAAATTTGAATAAACAGCTGCATATAAGTAAAAACTTATTAAATTATTCAGGAAAAAACTTGTGTTTGAACATTTTTTTCAATTTCTGAAGGGAAGTAATTTCATAGATTAACCAAACGAACACGTTTTCTATATATTTTGATGGAGAATTAAAGCTATAAATGGAAAAGAAAAATGGAGATAAAAAATATTTCTTAAAAGAATTAAACGTGATCTTAATTTTCACGAAAGTCTCGTGGCAATGATACCTTAGTTGAGCTTTCTTTTGTCTGCAGCAAGAAAAGTTTGAGAGACTCAAGACTGAGCGAGGAACGTGTCTGGTCGGAAATGGTGGGTCCGGTGAAGGAATCCTGTTGAGCCTTGAGCCTTGAGCTGTATTATTGCTCCTTCTTTGCAGTATAAGGCCCATATCAGTTTTCCAGTATCCACCTAATATGTATTAGAACTAATTTGTTTTCAGAAACCGCTTTAAAAGAATTTGATTTTTTTAAGGATTTTTTTTATTTAGTAATTTTTAGAATATTTTGATGTTACGAAATTAAAAATAAAATATTTTAAAAAATAATATTTTTATATATTTTCAAGTGAAAAATACTTTAAAAAACAATAACGACAATAATATTAAATACATCATAGTTGAACCTTTATGGTAATAATATTTTGAGCTAAAAGGAAAAAATATGATTTTTAGAAAGATATGCACCCTTGGTCTGGAACATATAATTAATAAATTCGAAGTATTTGTTAAGAATAAGAACAAAAGTGCACAATACTGAATTGAATGAATTGATTTTATTGAATGAAAGTGGCTAATAAATAGCCTTACAGGAATAACAAGATAACTGGAAAGTAACTCACGTTCATAGTAACGTGGCACATACAATAACGAAAAATAAGCAACTGAAATCCTTAACTTATGCTTGACCATGAATGCCTTCCTGAAGACCAGGGACTCATGGACTTATTCAAATACTAAAATAAATCCCTTCATTCCTTCCTTTAAACTTACTGCGGTATGCAGTTAGTTTACATCAGTTAATTCTTGGTCCACAATGTTCTTAGTTTCAGCATCAAGCTTTAAAGTTGGTCATTAATTGCCACCTGATCCTGACTTTCACAATGAACTAATGCAATTGTACCTTTTTTAGTGAGATTTCTCAGAAAATGATATCTCACATTTACTTCTGCGTCATGCATCACTGGATTTTTAGACAATTTAGTTGAGCTGTTATCACATTTCACTTGTGTGCACTCTTCATTGGAATGTCCCAATTCCTTCAAGACTCTTTTTATCCAAAGAGCTTGACATATACACATTGCGGCTGCTACAAATTCTGCTTCAGTTGTTGAAAGAGTCACTATTGGTTGCTTCTTCGAACTCCATGAGACTGCTCCTGAGCTTAACAAAAAAACATATCCACTTGTACTCTTTCTATCCTTCCATATCTCCGCATAATCACTATTCCGTAAATGAGAGTAGTTCACACTTCCCCCTTTCTTGTAATGAATTCCAAAATTTATCGTCCCTCTCAGATATCTAAGTGCCTTTTTGCTATTTGTAGATGAAGTTCCGTAGGTTTAGCCATGTATCTGCTGATGAGACAAGTAACAAACATCATGTCTGGTCTTGTTGCTGTGAGATACATTAGGCTGCCCACTAACTGCTTATAATATGTTTCATCTACTTTAACTCCATCTTCATCTTTGTTGACTCTGCATCCGGGAACTATTGGATTTTTCACCGCATTGCACTCCATCATACCAAACCTCTTCAACACCTCTAGTGCATATTTCTTTTGACATATGTAAGTGCCACCTGAATGCTGTAATACTTCGATTCCCAAAAATACCGCATCTTCCCCAAATCTGACATGTCAAACTCTCATCATGGAATTTTGAATTCGACAACATATGTGCATCATCTCCAGTAAATATTAAATCATCAACGTAAACACTTACAATGATAATCTTTCCTTCCCTGCTTCTCTTTGTGAATAAAGTTTGCTCACTTTCACACGTAGAAAGCCTTCATTGACGAAAATGACTCGATTCGGCTGAACCAAGCTCTTGGAGCTTGTTTTAATATGTACAATGCTTTATGCAGCTTGTAAACTAGATGTTCGCTGCCCTTCTTTTCATACCCTTTTGGTTGATCAACGTAAACATCTTCATGCAATTCCCCATGAAAAAAGCCGATTTGACATCCAACTGATAAACAAGTCCAGTTTTTTTTAGCGGCGAGAGCAATAATCATCCTTACTGTATCCATTCTTGCCACTGGTGCAAAGACTTCTGCATAGTCATTCCGTGTTGTTGTGAGTACCCTTTGGCAACTAGCCTTGCCTTGTATTTATCAATATCCACATGCTCGTTGTATTTTGTTTTGTAGACCCATTTGACTCCAATTTTTTTTGGCTCCCTCCAGCAACTCGTTAAGCGTCCAGGTATTGTTCTTCTCGATGGCATTAATTTCACTGTCCATAGCAAGTCTCCAGTGTTTAATTTTCACAGCATCTTCAAAATGAATGGGATCAGAGGACATAATTAATGCCATATTTGACTCATATTCAGATAAATCTTCCCCTGTAACATAATCTTGCATCCACACCAGAGGACCCCTTTCTCTTCTTCCACTTGTCAGCAGGCCACTCTCCCCGTCTGGCAACATTCTAGCCGTTGGATTGTCTCCACCTGTCAGCAGCCCACTCTCTTCGTCTGGCATCATTCGTGCCGTTGGATTGATTCCACCCGTCTGCAGATTGTTGCCACCTGTGTGATGATCACTCTCCCTGTCTGGCAGCATTCTCGTCGTTTGATTAACATCCATTTCGCCACCTGTCATCTCCATTTCTCCACCTGGCTGTGTCCGTGTCGTAGGATCAGCATGTTCACCTACTCTTCCAGTTGGCAGCATACACACCGTAGGATCACCTACATTTCTTCTTATCTCAGCTAATTCTCCCTCTCTCTCGTTATTGTCATCATCTTCATCCCTACCAATTCTCTCCTCACAGACATTGTGTCTGTCTCCTTCCCCACAGAACTCAGCATCACTCTCACCACTCTCACCCCCGTGATCATCGTCACCCTCACCACCATCCTCACTTGTTCCTTCTCTGTCATTCACACCCCAAACTAAATTTGTCAGGATTTGTTCCTCATACGTAACATCCCAGTCCCACTGTTTGTCTTCCACAAAGATGACATCTTTACTAACCACAATTTTTTTGTTTAAAGGATCAAACAACCTGTACCCCTTTGACTCCTCACTCATACCCAACAACACACAAACAATGCTTTTGTTATCAAGCCTGCTCCGTTTCACATCTGGAACGTGGACATGAGCTAAGCACCCAAAGACCTGAAATGGTCTACTGATGGTTTAATTCCGCTCCATGCCTCATGAGGAGTAAGGTCTATCAAGGCATAAGTTGGGCACTGATTGAGAACATGGAAGGCCCAGTTCACTGCCTCTGGCCAAAAGTTTTTGGAATCCCTTTACCAGAGAGGATTGAACGGACCATGTTCATCACGGTTTGATTTTTCCTCTCTGCGACCCCATTTTGCTATGAAGTTTACGCCATGGTAAGCTGTCGTTTGATACCTTGTTGGCTGTAGAACTCGTTAAAGTCATTTGAGGTAAATTCTCCTCCCCTGTCAGTCCTTAGACACTTTACATGTAATAAAGTTTCTTTTTCCACCATAGCTTTGAATTGCTTAAAGTAAATGAAAGCTTCGGACTTTGTAGCTAAAAGAAATACCCATGATTTTCGACTGAAATCATCAATGAAACATAATATATACCTTTTACCACTGTTGGATTCGGGGGAAATAGGACCGCAGATATTAGCATGAATTAATTCCAATTTCTGATTTGCTCTCCATATGTTGTGTTTTGGCATGACTTCTCTGTGTTGCTTGCCATTGAGGCAATCTGTGCAGGTAATGGTGGGAGCCGAGAAGGTGGGAAGTCTATGTACCATGTGCCTCCATTGTAATGTTCTTAAGCCTTTGTAGCTTAAGTGACCGAAATGTCTGTGCCATAGATAGGAGGGATTTTGAGAACTGGTGTGAAGGCAATTTTCATGATTCTGAGTCTGTGCATGTACTGGAGCTTGAGTTTGTGCCAGTAAGATGAACATCCTATTTGCACTCATCTGAGTTTGAATGATCAAACCCTTCTCAGGATGGTAAATCTTACAGATTCCATTCTTAATTAAAATTGCTAAACCCCTCTCTTGAAGTTGGCCTATGCTCAAAAGATTATTTTTAAGCTCCGGAACATAATAGACATCATTAACAACATGCTTAACACTATTTATCAGTAACTTCACTTTGCCTTTGCCAACTACTGCCATTCTACTATTGTTTCCGAGCTTAACTGAATGTTAAAAATTGTCATCCAAATAGGAAAACATACCTTTGTAACCACACATATGATTAGAGCATCCTGAATCCAGGAACCATGCATCATTCCGTGTTGTCTTATGTAATGTAACATAGGACATTAACAACATCTCATCCTTTTCATCTAGCTCCACATAATTAGCTGCCTTGTTCATGGTTAGACACTCATATTGAAAGTGTCCAAGTTTGTGACATTTGAAACATTCCACCATGTCTCTATTGAATACTTGTGTTCTGCCTCCACGGCCCCTTCCTTTATAATTGCTTCTGCCACGACCTCTACCACTGAATCTGTCTTCATAGATTCTCAGGGCATGATCATCTGTGTCATGCCTTTTGAATTTCTGTTCATGGACAAGTAATGAACTCTGCAGCTCATCAACTGAAAGATGATTAATATCTTTAGACTCCTCAATGGAACACACTATGTAATTGTATTTCTCAGTAAGTATGCGTAGAATCTTCTCTACAATCTTCTCATCAGGTATGTTTTCTCCCAGATTTCGCATGTCATTTGCCACCAACATTACTCTTCCAAAATAATTTGTGACAGATTCTCCCTGTTTCATCTCCAGCACCTCAAAATTCCAGCGAAAGATTTGAAGTTGAGCACGCCGAACCCTTGTATTTCCTTGGTATTTGATCTTCATGGAATCCCATAACTGCTTTGTTGTGTCCTTTTGAGTAATGGTCTTCAAAATGGATTTGTCGATGGACTGAAAAATGTAATTTTTAACCTTTAAATCTTTCAGCTTTGTCTCCTCCAATGTCTTTTTCTGTACATTATTCAAAATTTCCCCTGATGCAGGCTCGACATACCCTGTCTCAATAACACTCCAATACTCTTTGGAACACAATAGATTCTCCATTAGCATGTTCCAATGCTCATAGTCTCCATCAAATTTCGGGATGCAAGGTGATGCAAAATTGCTAGACTCTGCTGCCATTTGTTGAATATTGACCCTCAAGAACTCACTTTGCCACTCTGTGTTTAAAATTACTCAAGAACTCACTCACTGAAGTCACTCAAGAACTCACTCACTCTGTGTTTGAAATCACTCAAAAAATGTGTCCTCCCTTTTGTTTCTATTTCTTCGTCACAAGCCAGTGTAGGCTCTGATACCAATTGTTAAGAATAAGAACAAAAATGCATAATATTGAATTGAATGAATTGATTTTATTGAATGAAAGTGGCTAATAAATAGCCTTACAGGAATAACAAGATAACTGGAAAGTAGCTCACGTTCATAGTAACGTGGCACATACAATAACAAAAAATAAACAACTGAAATCCTTAACTTATGCTTGACCATGAATGCCTTCCTGAAGACCAGGGACTCATGGACTCATGGACTTATTCAAATACTAAAATAAACCCGTTAGTATTTGTATAAAGTATTTCCACAAGAAGAGCATTTGATTACACCACTTCTATTGCTACAATTATTTTGTAATAATGACAATACGGAGACTGTCATGAATTAAAGCTCGATTGAGAAATAAGAAGGCTACAGTATGCATTCTCAAGTCAAAGTCAGGCCAGCCATCATCCTTTCTTAACTACCAAGCCTTTTTGGAGGAGGAGGAGGAAGCACAGAGGCCCCAGGAGCCGAAGAATTTCTAGTCACGAATTGCGTTCTTATTAGTGCTCGACTTTCTAATCACTGGATCAGGCCCTACACCAGCTATTGGATGAAAGCACATCGCCACCAACTCGGGACATTTCAATTCCTTTGACAGATATTACTTGAGTGCCTTTCCGAACTAATTAAACTTTTTCTTTCTTTCCCAGAAAGGAAAAACAAAAAAAAAAAACTTTGCATTTTCCAGTTAGGCATGAAAAGGGTTTTCTCAGTTTTTCGAAGAAATGAAAAACAATATCAGTCGGACGTAGCCCAGAACTCCTCACTGTTTTTTTTTTCCTAAGTTTAATTGGTAGTGGGAGTCAAAAATACTCCCATGATTATCAAGAAATTGCAAGCTGTGGACTTCATTTCAGTCCACACGCATGCCATCTTACGTTTGAATCTTGCACTGGCTACTATCAAGAAATATTGCTCCCCTAAGCTAATGTGTAAAGACTTTGCAACCGATCATGGCAATCTCCTTTTGAACATATGAATTCAATGTCAGGAAAGTCGCTCTTTCTTTTTCCTCTTCATATTTTGGATAATTCCTGCTATCAATAACAATAATATCTTGGTATTCTCTCTCTCTCTATATATATATGTATATTTTTAAGACATGAACTACGATTTGGAGGCCCTTTGTCAAGTTTCATTCAATATTAACACCTCCTATCCTTTAAGGTGAGGTTCAATTTAATGATAGCAGGTCCAGCGCTATGGATGGAGACATGTCTTAGCAAACCAAGATCATCTATAGTTACTTTCGAACTCAATTAGCCATGCCAGATTAGACGTCCTAACATTAGGCCACTCCTATCACTTCATTGTTCAAGATTAGGATTAACCATAAACCAAAGGAGCTTCATCACATCGCTTATACTCTACAGTTGCAAGGTTTGAATAGTTTGCTGGTGCTTTAAGTTGTTCATATTGATCAGTTAACCTCGTGCTTTTCCCCTCGCGGCCAGGGAACTTTGCAAGGGTTAATTTGCATGCATGTGTGGTTGAAAGTCTGTAGATTTTCTCAGCAGCACTCAAACCTTGGTTTTTTTTCCACAGCCTGCTGGCATGGGGTTATTTTTGAGACGATTTCTCCCCATAAAGCCTTGAATATGGTAGAGGGAGGACAGACGGGATTATTTTGTCTCGAAGCTTAGGAGAGCATCTGTGAGAGGGAGATAGGTGGAGAAAATGATAATGAAAAATGGGACCAGAAAGTGGGGCCTCCAATTACCTCGGTGGAGCAAAAGTCCACTGAGAGTGGAAGCTGCAATGTCAAGCAAAGCAAAGCCTTCCAAAAATCTCAATCCCCCACCCACCACTTCCTATAGAAAAAGAAAACAAGCAGGAAAAGAAGTGGCAAATGAAAACAAGCCATACCATCATCATCAACAATATCATCACCATCTTCTTCTTCTTTCCCTTCCTTCTCTTTTGATTCTTACCTACCACCTACATCCTCACCCACCTCTTCAACTTGCACAAAGCAAGCTCTTTTATTCCACCGCAAGTCTCTCTCTGCCTGTCTCCATTTTGTTTTCCTTTATGTCCAGTCCTTTCCTTGAATTCATGGATTGATGATGATGATGTCAACACGATCCAAAAAAGGACTGGAAACCAGAGAGAAAGGCTTCCAGTGCGTTATAAGTAATCAATCTGCTGTCTGAAACAGCCCTGTTTTGTTGTCTTTCCCTTTAAAACATTCTTCCTATTACCACATTTTGCGTTTAATTCCATTCATTTATCTTACAAAGCTTATTAAAAAAGCCCGTTATCAAATGGGATACACATGTAGGAGCAAGATCTTCCAATATATCATTGTTTCATAGATTGTTCTTTGTGTCGGCTCTGTTTTGTTCTCTTCTCTCATTTATCGGAGCTTTCTTGCCAAATCTGAACCAAGTAGGATATAGTATAGAAACTTCCTTGGAGCATCACGTTGAGGATTTAACTTTCTTTCGATGGATTCTTTCAATCAATCAACCGGGTTCAGGTATAATCCAAATTCAAACACGATGGGCGATGCAGATGGCGATTCTGAGTTCTGTGGGATTCTTGAAATCTATGTTCATCATGCCAGGAATATTCACAACATATGTATCTATGATAACCAAGATGTTTATGCAAAATTCTCTCTAACTTATAATCCTGATGAGACCCTTTCAACTAGAATTATCAATAGAGGCGGAAAAAACCCAGAATTCAATGAAAACTTGATGATGAAACTCGCTCAACTCGATGCAGTCCTCAAATGTGAGATTTGGATGCTTAGTAGAGCTAGAAACTACATGGAGGATCAGCTTCTAGGATTTGCTTTGGTCCCTATTTCACAAGTTTCTGGAAAAGGAAAGGTGACCCAAGATTACAGCCTCTCCTCCACTGATCTCTTTCACTCTCCCGCTGGCACTATCAAATTGTCTCTCTCCTTAAACACATCTTTTCCTGTCAAGCCCTCAACAACAGCTGCCAAATCTTCGATATCATCAGAGGTCGTGCTTCTTGATAGAAAGGTATCAGAAGTTATTCTGGACCCAGTTGAGTATTCGAGAATTGAATTTCCCGATATCAATGTTGTTAGAGAGAATCAGCTAATGGTCTCAGAATATTTTGATGACTTGGGTTCCAGGCCTGGCTCATTTCTTCACCTCGGTGCCTCTCCGCAACCTGCTATTCATGATTGTGAAATGAACATAAATGCCTCCGAGCAAAATCAAGGTGGTTCCTCTTCACCTAGTGGCAGCATAAAAAATTCCAGTTTCTTGAGCTCTACGACAACAAGCCTGAGCGATGACAGAAATTCTTCTGACTCATTTGATAGGAAGAGTCGTTTAGGTGGTCAATTCTCAAGCTCTCTTAACGCTTCGATCACCACGGAGGCTAATCATAACTCCTGTACTTGTCCCGACACACCAACATCAAAGAAGGGAAATGAAGTCCGAGACGAAAAGGAATCGGATTTTACAAGCAAGGAGGAGGAGGGCAGGAAGGAAGGAAACATGAGTCCTGTTAAATTTGGTCAAGTATTTTCATCCCCCCTAGGAAATATCAATCTCGAGGCCGAACAGTCTGCAATGCAGCAGCAAATAGTAGACATGTACATGAGGAGCATGCAACAATTCACAGAATCCTTGGCCAAGATGGAGCTACCTATGGATCTTGACAAGCTGGAATCTGTAGATCGTGGTGATGTGATTCAAAGTCTTAGCAATAAACTAGAGCTTGAGAAAAAGAAAAAGGACGGAGGGCGAGTGTTTTATGGTAGCCGCGCATTCTTCTAATCAATAACCTTTCTGCTGCATATGCTACCTTGATTTGTCCTATCAGCAAATGGAGTTCAACTGTCGGCTTCTTCAGAGGTTTTTATGATTCGAAATATTCTTATTGTTTCTTAACTTCCTTTTTTTTCTTGTCACGACAATTTCTTCTAATATCTTTCACTTCATTAACCTTCACAAACGCATACCTGAGATGTGTTCTGCTATATCTAGTTGTGTGGGTGGTTAGTAAATCTTTGTTTTTTTCAAGCATTCGGGACATTTCACATGTTAATTTTCAACTATGTAATAATAACTGTATCCGAATTGAAGGGTTCCCAAAGGTTTGTATGCTGTAGAAGGGGATCTTGAATCCACTAAGACATCTCTGCAGGTTGAGCTTACAGGATTTTACATGTAAAACGTCAAAACAAATTTATGCCCAGAGAGAGTGCCATGATTACAGTGCTATATCATGAATATCAGTTATTTGTTAAAAAGATAATATTAACACATGTTTGAATTTGAATCTTAGTTTGGGGCTTGATTTTTTCATATTTAAAAGGAAACTCTTTTGAGGTTCTTTGACTAGCGAGGAAACAATTTTTTCATAGAGATTCGTCTTACTTAGTCGTTAAGAATTTCGATTATTCTCGTAAATATATTAAAATAATATATTTTTTAATTTTAAAAAATTATTTTTAATATCAAAACAAATCCAAAATATAAAAAAACTAATTTGAAACAAATTCTATTTTTCAAATTTTCATCGAACGTCTTTAGGAAGGCAATAGTAGGCTGAAGAATTGTTCTTGTTCATGCATGCTATTAGAACATGAGGATGCTTTCGGAGTATCATTTTGTGTGTGGAGAAGAGAAGATATATGATTCCCAGGTCATGATGAGGGGTAGAAAAGCAAGCATCGCAATATCTGCTGGAACCACTAAATTTCGTGGTGGATATCATTGCAATGGTGGGGCAGATTAAGATCATTTTCCACGCACCGTGCATATAATTCAAAATTATTAATATATATACAATCAATCACGTTTAAATAGGTCTTGAAAAGAGCAGGAATCCGAGGTGCCGTTTCTGTACTCAATTGTCCACTGTTTGTAGCGTTGATTTTGCGTGTGCAAATCTTGTGGCTCCCATGATAATCTACTTCTTGATGCATGGTGTACCTTCCTTTTCTTTTTATCCAACAATTTTCACCTAATTCTTACAACTCTTGTCCGTCAAGCTTAAGCTTCGACTTCAACATAATTAATAGCTGTTTTTTTTGTTAAAAAACATATTTTTAATTGCTTCAAATTAATTTATTTTAGTATTTTTATATTTTTTGATATGTTTATATTAAAAATAATATTTTTTAAAATATATTTTTAAATAAAAAATACTATAAAAAATAATTATTATTCATTGATGCTAATTTTGATGGGCTAGGGGTTTTATGCACAAACATACAAGTATTTATTTTTTTTATTTATTCACGTGGATGTTCAAAATGTTCAAATTAGCTTGGATGTATCGTATTAGTGTATTGTATGTATAAGTATGGATGCAGCCATGAGCTTTAATTTAGACTTGGACTGCCTTATCGGCCCATAATCCCAGAGCATGCACCCACGATTTGGGCCCAGGTGCCTTTTTGGCCCAATGCACCTCAGGACATTGGCACCCCTAAACCGGGAGGTGGGCGAGTCTATGCAGTCATGGCATAATTTCTTCTTCTATGGAGGTTTAAACTAAGTAGATGTGTTTTCCATATTTTCATTTAAAACTCAAAATTTTAATTAAAAAAAAAAACGTTAATTCACCATTCAATAGAGGATGATATACTGAAAGAAAAAATAGAGAAAAATATCTAAAATATCTCCTTCAAATATAAAAAATAGAAAAGTATCATAATAAAAAATAAAATTAATTAAAAAATATTTTTTTTCTAAAAAAATCAGACATTATTATAATAGTACATTTAAATTTTATGATTTTGACATTACATGTCAAAAATCAAAACTATATATATAAAAAAACTATAAAAAACCATAGTTTTTAAACCCGGCCCGACTTGGCGGGTCAACCTAGGACCCAGCCGATCCCGGGCTGGAACCTGGCCGGGTTGAAAAAAAAACAGAGGAAGAAAAAACCTGGTATAACCCAGTGACCCAGTTGATCTGATAAAAAATTTAGTTACAACCTGTTGACTTTTGCTTTTTTATTATTATTAAAACGACGTTGTTTTGATATTTTTTCAAAAAAAAAAAGAAGAATTGATCTGGACGATCCGGTGACTCGGTCAAAACGTGAAACCTGGACCTTGAACTGGACCGGGTCTAAAAACTAAGTAAAAAATCATCCATTTTTACCCTTTTCCAGTCCAAACTTTTTTTAAAAAACACTTTCAGACAATTATTAAATGAAACCTGAGATCACCCTTTATAATAGGAATAATGGCTTTATCTATCCTTAATTCTCCAATTTGTTCTTACATCTTCGATTGAACCAATTTTATCCTTGGATAAAGCTAAAGTGTATAATTTATTATTTCAACGAGTTTTTCCAAGCAAAGTGACCGGAATGACTTGCACATGACAATTTGTTTTCAAAAATGTGAATGTCACTATATAAGATTAATGGTTCAACATCTCTCCTCCTTGTATGATGAGGTATTCCTCCAATTTGCCCTTATATATTTAATTAATCCAATTAATTTTTGAATATACATTAAGTTTTTGATCTATCGTTTTTTAGATTTTTAAACCACCCCAAAAATATTAGTCATGTGATTTATGTCTGACTAATTTAAAAAATAGAAAATAAAAAATGAATTTTAATTGTTTTAGAAATTTTATTTTAACTCTTAAAATCATCAATAAAAAATAATTAAAAAAACTTAATAATTCAACCAAAATGATTTCTATTTTTTTTCTTCTAAAAAGATACCAAACGACATCTGCATTTTTTCCTTCATAGATTTATCAATATTCAAATTCTTTCTTATAATTTAAAATCTTAATATTACCTACATAATTTTTAAAAGTTTGAACCTTCTGATTTGCTATTAAATAAGTATTAAAAAATAAATTTAGTTTGTATTTTTATTTTATTCTTCCTGTATTTGTTTTTCCTTTTCAAGTCTCCTTCAATGTTATTATACATCTTAAAAACCTAAAAAACCCAATATTAAAAAATAAGTTCTTTAATTGTTAGACTTAAAATTGAAACTTTTCAAAAACTAAAAAAGCAATTAGTACTAGAAAATTAATAAATACAAATAAAAACACTGACGAGAAAATTTCATCGGTATATTGACATGACATTTACAGATAGAGTTTTCAATCTTTGTATCCATTGGTAAACACCGACAGAAAAATTATGATGATACATACTGAGAGAATGACGGAGGGTATTCTAATGGGATTCAAAAAAACAAATCATATGATGACATGATATTTTTACCGATAGAATGACTGACAAAGTTATTGATGAAATAATTTAGTCAAAAATGTCGTCGTGATATTTAATTTATAACTTGGCGATCCCCCCCCCCCTCCCCCCTCCCCCCAATTCTCCTTTTTCCTTATGTATTTGTTTCTACAACAATTAGCCACCCCCCTCCTCCAACCTAATCTAAACATAATTCAACCTCCTACAACAAATATGACCCTCATAACACTCAATTCATAAGCATTTGTGTTCTGATTCAAGTTTTATTGAAGATTCTCCACTTTAAGTAAGCAAATCTACCATTTCTTTTATTTGAACCCAATTTTAAAATATTGTTTTTTTTCATATGTTTTTGTAGTATATGAATTTTGTTTGGTTGTTTACTTGTTTTATAGTTTTTATCATACAAATTTGTTGTATGTATTTATGATTTGTACATGTTAGGGTTTGTTTTAAATTTTATAAAATTGTATTTGTTTGTAAATTGATGAGACATATGTCAAATTTTTGGCATAGGTGTTTGTGATGAAATAAATAACAGCTTATTTAACGGGTCCATTTTATATTTTATCAATTTTATTGTCAAGTTAAATTTTTTAGTAAATATGTAGAGATTTGAATTTATATAGATAATTGATAATGAATTAAGAGTACTATTAAAATATATTAAATAACTTTGAGCTAAATCAATATTTTTACAAATTTTTTAGTTAACATGGTTAATTAATACATGTTGTGATCATTATTTTATATAGGTTTGATAGTTCATTAATGTATAGAGATTCACCCCAAAACCTGCGGTGGATGGATTATTGTAACGAGATTCAGAGTTTTATTAATTATGCACTATCTAATCCGATAAATATTAGTGAAGGGGATATTAGATATCCATGTAAGAGGTGTAAAAATAAAAAATATCTTGATCTGGATGTTGCATCGATGCATCTTCTATAAAAAAAGGTTTATGAAGAAATACTTATATTGGTATGCACGCGGAGAAACCATATGTACCTTACGATATCATGGTAGAAAGAATAGTTGGGTCAACTTCTAGTTCTAGCAATATGTGTGGAGTTGTAGATAACAATAGTAATCCTTAAAGCAATATGATTATGGATGCGATGAGAATGAATCAAGGTCATGTCAGTCAATGTTCTAGTAATATGAGAATGAATCAAGGTTAAAGGTTAATATTAACTTAAATAATTTTTTATGTTAATTTGAACTATTTATTGAAATTACTAAAAAATATATAAATTTTTACTTCAAGGAAAAATTTGAATGGGAAAGAGCTGATGATAATGTTGCAAGAAGGGTTTGGGAATCACGTTATAATTAGGTAAGATCGAATTTAGGATAATATTTTTATTCCAAATATTAAAATTTTATTTTTCATTTACTAATAGGTAATTAATTTGTATTATATAAGTTGTGTTATTTTTTATACGAGGTGCAAAAGAAAGCCAAAAAATATTCGAAAGAAAAAAGAGCTTTCAAGTTGGAATGACATGGTATTTTGGAAGGATTTCAAATCGTCCTACATCTCAGAGGTTGTATGGACGGAATACATTCAACACGTGATGTTCGTATCTTTCACTTGACACTCACAATCCGATACGAATAACCAGAATCGGCGTGTCCATTACCAAGCACACCGACGACTCTGTTCTATTCGTTTCACATTCAAAGCGGATAGTAGGATTTTTTTATTACATTTATTTGTTTTATTAGTTGTTTTTTTATAAATATATTTAACTAACAACATGTTTTTTTTTATTTCAGGCTACAGTTCTTAGACACGAGTCAAGCTTGACAAAGCTTTTTGTTGAAAACATGTGTGGAGTGATGACCATCAAAAATGGATGCAACAATTCGTTGATAGTCGAGATCAGTACTTTGTGGTATGTTGGTTTTCAATCATTTTTTTCTTAAGTTATTATTTCCTTAAATTTGATGAATTTATTTGTTCTTTCCATTATACATATAGTAACTAGTTGAAGAAGAGACACAAGGATGATCCTTCGACCCATCCAGGTATCGATCTAGATTTGTAGTTGAAGGCAAGATCGTCCGATGTGCTTGATAGAAATCGGGTGTACGAACTCTCTAACCCTACAGTCAAGAACTTGTGGACAACTCGTAGTGCTTCAACAGTTGGATGCTCACATTCGATTCTGAGCGTTCAAACTTTGGAGTTCATGGCGATGTTAAACCAACAGGTACAAGATCAAACAACCCATCTCAATGATAAATATGAATAACTCGCTATTTATTTTGAAGAACTCCATTGATTGGTAATGAATATAAGATCAAAGATGGGTGGTTCATGTGTACTCCCTAATCGGCTCCACGATCTCATCGACGACCAGCCTCCTCTTCCTTCAACGCCGCCTCTATTTTATATTTATTATATTTGAACGTACAAATATTTCAATTTGTAATAAATATTTAGTTTTTTTACTAATTTATTTTAAAATTATAAAATAAATTTGTTTTTCTACTTCTGTTCAATATTTTTTTAAAAAAAAACTATTTTAAAAATATTACTAACAGGGTTACCGACAAAACTAGATTGTTGGTATATTCCATAGAGTTGGAAAAGAATTACTGCAGATGTCACTTTCACTGTTAACTCATTGATAGAATTACAGATGTTATCTATCAGTGATATTTTTATTTACCGATTGATATACCGAAAAATAAATGGTTAATTTTTTTTGGCACGCTTTGTCCATTTATAAATCTTTCGATATATTTATTACCAATAGACTCACTAACACTCTATAAATTATTGACGAAAGCTTTTCTAAAGGACTGTTTTTGTTCACAGTCTGTTGGTAACATACGTACCAACAGACTACTAGTATAAATATCGATAGATATTTTTATCGGTAAAACTATTAAATCTTACCTTGAATAAAGATAATTCTAAAACCATAAAGGTAGGTGTTAAAGATTGAAAATCAATATAAACAAAAATGATGTTTAATATTAAAAAATTATTTAAGGACGGTCGAATCACTCAACCCGAATGGGAAGCAACCAGGCGGTAATGCTTTATAGTTTATACCACGAAAACATGTAACGAAAAAACATAATAACAAATCGACAAAGAAATTACATAAAATTACCATGCATACCACAATGTCTATCGTGATTTTTTCGTAGGGTTCTTTTTTCTTTCTTGTAACGTGATGTTAATATTTGATGCAAGGATGCCCCTTCCTTTTTGCTTCTCTCATTTAGTGAGATTTTCAAAGTACGGGATTTTTTTTATACATTGTAAAAGTATATTTATTTAAAAGTATTAAATTAATATTTTTTAATACTTTCAATTATTTTAAATTATTAATGTTAAAAATAATATATCTATAATTATTTTAATACATTTTTTTAAAAAATAATTTTAAAAAGTATTCTATACCACAAGTATATGTTTAAGATTATGATGCAAGGTTCTTTTTAAAATAGTTTTTTGTATTAAAATAATATTTTATTTTTTAAATCAAAAGTTTAATTAATATTTTTTTAATGCTCTATAGATTTAATTTGTTGATATAAAAAAATCAAGTAATTTTTTAAATTAAAAAACAAAAAACAAATTCACTCTCAAGCACTCCCTCTAATTATTTTACACCGGGAATAGTGTTTACCCATCAATTTCACCCTTGTTTGGACATTGGTTCAAACAGAAATTTACTAAAATTTATTTTTTATATTTTTAAATTGTTTTGATATACATCTAAAAACAATTATTATATCAAAACAATTTAAAAATAAAAAATAATTTAAAAAACATTACTAATCACCGACGGCGAACTAACAAAACAGAGAGTTGAGGAGGACCCAACCTAGCCAAGTCCAAGCAAGCAAACTCCCAAGAAAAAACACAAAAGAGATTGGCGTACACTCCCTGACCCCACTCTATTTCTAGACCAACTTCAAAATTCAGATATGATACCCATCATTTTAGAGACCCCCCCCCCCCCCAAAGACTAAGGTGCCCCCACCTTCCTTCTTATCGTATGTGCCAGCCTCTCCTCTGGAAACTTGCAAAATTGTGGGACCCACAACTCAAAACCCTGACTATAAAAACAACCTTAAAGAAACAGTGTTTTCCCTGCTTCTTCCATTTTCTTTCTCTCTCCCTCTCTCTCTCACTTGACAAAATCCTCCCATGAAATGGCTGACCACTTTGAAGGTGTAATCTCTCTCTCAAGAGAACTGTCTCACACCTCTGATGACTCCTCCTCCGAGCATAGCCCAAGAAGTGTCCCTACATTCTCCACCACTCCTGTGTCCACCGACTCTCCATCAAGGTTTGGTGGACCCTGCAACAATACCTCTCCTGATGATCTGCACCACCACCACAAGGACATCAGAATCCAATCAGTTCAGATTCAGAGAAAGCCAAGAGGTAGACCACCTGGCTCGAAAAACAGGCCCAAACCGCCCATTATCATCACCAAAGACTGCACGTCCTCCATGAAACCAGTCATTCTCGAGATCTCCGCTGGTTCTGATATAATCGAAACTATAATCAACTTTGCTCGTAGAAACCATGCGGGCATAAGTGTTATGAGTGCAAATGGGTCTGTATCTAATGTTACTCTTAGCCACCCAGTTTCTCATGCTCCTTCTCTATCTTTACATGGACCCTTTAACTTGCTTGCACTGTTTGGCTCTTTTGTTGGTTCTTTTGCATCGAATAAAGTACCATGCGCTTCTTCCTCTTCTTCTCCTGGTTCTGTGTATTCTTGCTCTTCTTTTGGGATATCTCTTGCAGGGGCACAAGGACAGGTTTTTGGAGGGATAGTGGCTGGCAAGGTGATAGCTGCAAATCAAGTTGTGGTGGTGGCTGCTACTTTCGTGAACCCTACGTTTCACAGGCTACCATATGAGAACGATAAGGATGATCAAGAGACTAAACCTAGTAATGTTGGTGGTGGTGGTACCGCAAGTGAGTCTTGTGTTAGCACTGGCATGTCCATGGCTCTTTATGGCTTGGCTAATCCAACCCCAGTCAATTGCCAGATGCCTCCTCCTGATATTGTGCACTGGCCTGGCCCTTCCTCGCGTCCAGCATATTAGCAGGAATAAAATGTTCAACTTTCCTGGGAAGCATTTAGGTGCAAAATTGTGTTAGATGACTTGCAGCATGTGTTTCTTAGTTCTACAAAATTGTGTAGGTGATGTTTATGAAAGTGAAATTTAGTTAGAGAATGTTATTGCTATAATAAAGGCAACTAAAATAGGATTGTCTTTCTCTGGATAGCTAGTTTTGTAATAGTACTTTTATTTTATGTTGCCTGATGTTTGTCGCGAATTTTAGACTACACCTCCTTAATTTATATAATATCTATGAATCTTCTATATCGATATGAGCCCTTCCCTTGGTCTGGTTTTATTGTTTCATTATTTAATGGCGTTTGTGTGTGTGTATGTCTATATGCTTACATTTCTCTTAAGAGTTGATCCGGCTCACATAGATTGTTTGCAGGTTTCTTAGAAATTCCGATGAAGAAAGAGGGTGGCATTGGCAGTGGCGCAGAACCCTGTCACGGTTTAGGCTACTGTTACCATGTTGTTTTCTGCAACAAGTGACCTGACGCCACCGTAATTAATATCTTTGGGAATTCAATGTCAGGGGTCCAATGCCCTTTGTAAGGGTTCAATTTCTCACCTTCTCCCAAGCAATTAAAGCACACAGATATGCCTGAATGGAAGCAAGAAACTCTATCCAAAGCCTTCAACTGGTGCTGCAGGCTAGATAACTGTACTAATATTATCATGATCTGGTGGCTTTCGTTACTGAGTCGTCTTTTCTTTCTTGTCATGGGCAACAACCCATTTGATCTATCTTCTTTGCACATTACAACTGGTTAGGACTTGTCAAACCATAACCTAGCTATCATGAACGTACTGAAATGCATGCGTATAGAATGCTGTACGTCTTCGAGGCTAGAAAAAAAAAGCTGAGAATATTTCTTGATTCTTGATATCCGATTCATGCACATTCTTCATGCACCTTAAAAGAGTTTCGCAGGATAGATAGTGATTGATTTTTAAATGTTATTTTAGAAATATATTAAAATAATATTTTTTATTTTTAAAAAATATTTTTAATATTAATAAATTAAATAATTTAAAAATACTAAAAATATATTAATTAAAAAATAAAAGAAAATTTACTCTTTTTTAAATACTTTTAAAACAGAAAAACAGTAATAAAATAAAACTACTTCGTACCTCGAAATCTAACTTCAATCAAGTTGTGTGCAACTTATTTGCCAATATTATATAGCATTTGATATGAACTTTTGTAATATGTCAAATGATACAATTCAAAAACAGATATCATAAAATATCTCTTGCTGTTAGCTAGATACATTCCTTCATACCTGTGGCTGTACAAAGCACTAGTGCATTGTTCTTCCATGGTGGTTCGTGGTGGGTTTTGCTTGTATTTTTCCTACTGTGTGTTGCTTTGGTCCATGAACCATTGTCCCCACCCTGTAATAAATGGGGACTAGCGAATCAAAGGAAAGATCAAGCATATGGTGGGAATTACATGCTATGGCATTGATTCAGAAAGATAGCATGAAGATAGTGAGTCCAAATTCCAGTCAAAATACACAACGGTACATACTTTGTTGCTTTAAGACATGACAATCACTGCACTTCCCACCTTAACCCCCTTCTCTTCTGTCTCTCTCTTATTTATTACCCATGGAGTTCCCATGAATTGGACTGCAGAGAGAAAGGTAACTTTTTTTTATTTCTCTGATAAAAAAAAATGATGAAAGTTGCTATTACCGTGGTGAAAACACGGGTCAAGGTGAATGCAAGAACTGAGAGGGTTTAGGCCAGGAGGGCGCACGCGGGGTCAGTAAATGCAGTGAGCAAGTCTGGGGTTTGTAGACTTTGTCGATCTCTAATTGGCCAAATATTTTCACGAGTTGTCATGTAGAGAGAAAGGTAAAAAGCTGGTAACAATTGGGAGTTTCTATCCACTTGGTCAAACATTTAAACAAGCTTACAGGGATTGCTATTTTAATGCCTGGATTTGCTTTCAAAAGGTGTTATAACTTGTCATAGAAAGAACAAACATGAAATCAAACAAGTTTGGAAGCGGCCTTTTTCATGCGTTGGGAATTGGAACTTGGTTGCCATGTCGTGACCTGTGTGCTTATAAATGAAGTAGTCCTGTTTTGTTGAGTTTCGTTGCTTCTGCTACGTACAAGAGTGAAGCTAAGGCCTACAAGAGGGCCATTGTTTAGTTACTTCGCTGGCTATCTTTAAGTGTGTTAACACAGTAACGAATACATAAAATATAGCAGTCTAAGCAGATGCATAATTTATATATAAGCCGAAAGCAAGAAATAAGATTTCATAATGTATGTTGCAAAGGTGGAGGAAACCACGAAGCAAAATAGCAAAAGTATAGGATTGTATGTTGTTGAACACCACAAAACAAAGTAAAAGTCATAAAGTCCCGTACAAAAGTTTTAAACAAAGATATGTGCAAATGGAGAGATGGGTTCCAAGTTTTTTGTGCAAAGATGAGGACAGAGATGCTATTGACTCTACTATTGAACAAACACATCTGCTGGTCTGTCATCCTGCAACGAAACGATCAAAGTTTTGTGAGAAAAATGAAAAGGCAATAGGAGCTGAAGTTAATAATCTTCGTCTAAAGCAAGAACAGACATTTAAAGGATATGAGTGTACATGAACATGAACTATGCAAACAAAAAGAAAAACACAAAAAAGTTTCCAAAGCACAAATGTAAATGTAGGTGATTGGTTGTTAAAAGAAATTTCTTGTAACCTGACACAACAAATAGCCTGATTTTTTAAAGCATAAAAAATTATAAGATCAACAATGCAATGGCATTTAAGAGATTCTTATAACAGATGCTGAGTAAAAAAAAAGTACAATAATGTAGGCATATCCTTACTTGATGGAAGACCACATTGGAGATGTGATTTGCAGTGCGTTCGTGGTACCATGATACATGGTGTGTGGGGGGCCCTGAATTGGACAATAATGGAGTCACCATTTTTTTTTTTCCTTTTCTTTATTGGTTTTATTTTCATTCCACTTTTATTGATTGGAGATTTGATTTTGTAATTCTTTTTAATTTATTTTTTATAGGGTTAGTCTAAACTAATGAATAGAGTCATGAGTTTTAAAATTAGCTCGAATTGATTTTGGTCTTTTTTAATTATTATTTTTTAATTTTATCATTTAACATTTAATTAGTTGGGGATTGAACTTCATGATTTTTTTCACTTTTCTTTTCACATGATCATCTCAATTTTATGTCCCAAATCACAAGCTTAGCGGGTTACCCTAGTTGACTCAGGTCTATTTTTCCATTGCTTTTTTTATATTGATTTTTTTTTTCAGTTTTATCTTTAAAAATTAGGTTGTTTGGGATTTGGATTTTGTTGTTTTATTCAATTTACTTTCTTACAAGGTTATCATGGTCTCACGACTAGGTCGTGTATTTGTTAGGTTGACTTGGGTATTTTAATTTTTTCTTTCAACATTTGATTTGTTATGAATTATTTTTATTTTTTTATTTTATTTTTATAGGGTTATCATGCTTCAATTCATATTTGCTTCTTTATCCAATAAGATTTTAAACCTTTTAAGAATATTAGGAGAACATCTTTTTTGTTATATATATATATATATATTTGCTTCAATTTGATTTGTTATATATATATATATATATATATATATATATATTTTGAATGCCCATTATAATCTTTTAGACTTCATGACTCTTAGTTTAGTTTCTCGGTTTTCTATGACAGTTGGGTTTCCTAGTATCCTTTAATGTTCTCATTTTCTTCTTGTATAAATAGATTGTTTGTCTTATATTCTAAGCATTGAGAAAGAGAAAAATATACAAGAAAAGGTATGAATTTTTGTTTTAAGTTTTATTTTGAATATGTATGTTCTTACTTGTTTTTTTTTTTTTTACATGTTATCAACATGATCACTCTACTTAATTTATATTGAAATCCTGGCACACATGAATTCTTATGTTACGTGGCTTGTAGAATAAATGGAAGTTAATTACCAGGTAAAGTTTCAATGATAGCATGTTTTCAAGGTAAATTAATTACCAAACAATCTCCATCAAAGGTTATTATAGAATCACTATATTTTCTCGAAAGAATTCAAGGAGATATATGTGGATCTATTCATTCATCATGCAAAACTTTTAGATATTTTATTGTATTAATTGATGCATCAAGTAAATTTTCACGTGTTTGTTTACTTTTTAGGTGAAATATTGCATTTGCTAGATTATCAGACTACATGAACAATTTCCTGAGTATTCAATCAAGAAAGTTCAATTGGACAATGTTGGTTTGTTTACTTTTCAAGCATTTGATAATTACTTTCACTTCTACTAGAATTGATGTTGAACATCCTGTTGCTCATGTACATACTCAAAATGGTCTAGCAGAATCATTTATAAAGTGCCTTCAATTAATTGTTAGACCATTACTTGTGAAATCAAAATTGGTTCGACTCTCTTATGCTAGGGTATTGATTGGGGTGGATTTGCTTGTTGACTTGCTAATCTCCATTAATGTTATCATGCTAGATAGAACCCCTCTGTTATGTTATCATGCTAGATAGAACCCCTCTGTTATGTTATCATGCTAGATAGAACCCCTCTGTTACAACAAGTTTTTTATGAATCCCTTCTAAAAATTTACAAATATTATCGTAGGCTTCCCCAAAGCTGTTGTAGCCAAAGGGAGGAATATTGATGCTTCTGGGTTGCTAGTAGGATGTTTGTTCCTCTTTTCAGCCTTGATCCTATTGTGCAGGCTATAGTAGTGGATAATCACTAGGGTTACTGACAAAACCAAAAGATTGATGTCTTTTTCCAAGTTTAGGAGTGTCGAAGTAATAAATAACTCAACAAGACCGGGGTTGAACCGCATGGAAGTTAACTGTATAAATTATAAACAACAGCAACAGCAACAGCAACAACAACAATGATAACAATAATAATAATAATAATAATAATAATAATAATAAGTTAAAGAGGACTTTGAGATGTAAGATTAATGTGAGGATTAAACAATGATAAAAACAAATGTCAAAGTTAAAGCATCCACTAATGATATTTCAAATAAATATAGTATAAACTCTTTTTATTACTCAACTGGAAACCACACATAAAAGAGGTTCCAATCGGATGATTTGTCAATAATAGCTCATTATAAATTGTTAACATGATCATATTAATTATCTTATTTAAGTAACACCAAACTTTTAAATATTATCAGGAATTCATGATGCTAACTTATGTTAACAACAAATCAAGTTCCTTTCATAGCACAAATGTAGGTTATACCATACGATTGGGCTATGAAAATGTCAAGCATTTGTTGTACCAAGTGTTGTACAACACAAATCTAGATTAATCATTTAACAAGCAAGGTATTAAGAATTAATAAGATAAAAATGATAAGACATGTTAATAGCAAGTTGTTAGAATATAAGCATTTAAGTCCATATTGAGTTTATATTATATTTATTATTACACCATTAGTGTAACCTTTTCACCTTGACATAATAAACTTAGCTAAACATAATGAAGAAGAGAAACATAAATAAACAAGATAAGAATATAAATAAGATACAAGTTAACTAAGTAAAGGAAAGGAAATGAAAAGCATAAACAAAATATTAATAAAAGCAAAACTTAAGCATTACAAAAATATAAAGAGAGAAATAAAGAGCATGATCTTGATTAGAACAACCAAGATGCCTAAATGCATGGCAAATGCCTCCATTTATAGGCTAAAATTTGGAACTATTGATTTATGACTAATTGTTGAGAGGGTGACCACATCTTGACTTGGTGACAATCCTTATCTTATTGTCTGAATAAAACATTATTGATAATGCCATAATTTGAACAGACTTAGCCATGAAAATTCTAGGAGATTATCTCATCTTTCCAGAAAAAACAATTGAGGTCATTTGGACTTCTAGAGCTCGAAATATGGGTTGAACACTGAACAATGTTTGGCCTGCAGGACAGATTTGGACTTCTCCGTTATTGCTACAATTATATTTGAAAATAGCTTTTTTGAATCTTGCACTCCACATGAAAGTTTTAGGCCTATGTCTTAGCTTTCCATCCATATAAAATAGGACTAAATCCAAGATCTACAGCTCTAGATATGACTCAATGACCAAATAATATTCTAGTTTGGATTGAACCAGCATCTCCTTTCTAAGTTTGGCCCTCTCTTTGTCTTTTAAATTTCAGTAGTTAAACTCGTCAATCAATCCTTTGATTTATGTGATAGGTCTGCATTTAAGATGAACATTTACCATAAATTAAAGGTATCTTATAGTATCAGACTTGTTATTATAAAACATGCTTTCGTTAAGGAGTTATTGATACTTCAAGTGTAAAATGATGATATAAAACCTTGATAAAATGCACTTTTAAGTACTAATCAGCTACCAAGCAGTGCCTCCTGATGAGGAACCAACCAGTTCCAAAAGGGTAGAGGCTACAAGTCTCAAGAGTGTGCATGTTGAGGCTATGATTAGTGCCAGTGAAGTGGTTTGTGGGAGGAAAAATGCTAAACTTGCATCTCCTATTATATAGATAGCTCAAGACATTATCCCTTTTGTTTCTACTGATGTAGTGTATGTCCTTGATGATCCTTCCTAATTAGAGGAACTACATTCAACAGAGGGGATAAGACCTGTAGCACCCCAAAAAAAATCCAATCCAATTTCAATTGCGGGTTCGACTGGCGAAATTTTTTTTATTTTTGGTTTGATTTGGTTCTTTGGAGTCGCCACCTAGTATTTTGATCACTAGGAACCCTAACTGGTCTCAGAGATCGGGTACGGAGACTGGTTGCGTAAAGGGAAGGTATTAGCACCCCAAATACGCCCTACCTAAGGTAAGCTGCATTGTTTTATTGTCTGATAAAAAAAAAAAACTAAGGTGTTATTGTGTTTTCCTAGTTGTTGGTCTGCTATGGTTCAAGAAAAATCCTCCTCGGTAAGGAGATCTTTATCTTATCGGGTAAAAATCCTAACCGTTCTAACGTCTATACCAAACTTTATTAATAATATTTAGGAATATGTTTTACGTATAAATTCGTAATCCCAAATACTAAAAGAAAACAAAAAGATTTTTTTAGAATTTTTGAAATATTGGCCTAGTTCTCATGGCTTGAATAAACTGGTTATTAAAGCCAAAATACATGTTAATACATATATTGTTTTGAAAATTTTCTTTGTTGTGTGAAAATATGATGTTATAATATATATATATATATATATATATATATATATATATTGGAGAGACTAGGCCATATTTTAAAACAAAAAAAAATTTAGAAAATATTATTTTTGTTTATGCTTTGACGAAAATCGGGTATTTTAATACTGAGCTTGTATCCTTACGGTATAAAAATACAACCCAATATTAATCCGCTTTGATAAAAATATGCAGAAAAATCAACAACATTTTTAGGGAATTTTTAGAATTTTTTTTGAAAGCAAAAACATTTTTTATTCTGAAAATCTTTGATATTTTGACGAAAACCGGATATTTTTTACAATGGTTTTGCATCTTTACGGTATAAAAATGCAAACCAACATTAAACCACTTTGACAAAAATATGCAGAAAAATCAACAATATTTTTTAAAGATTTTTCAAAATATATATTTTTTATTATTATATTTATATATATATATATATATATATATAGATACATATATACACACATATATTATAACATATTATAATATATAATATATAATATAAAAACAATTCGGGCTGGGCCGGCCCAAATAAACGGGCCGGACTCAACCCAACAAGGAAAGGTTGGGCCGAACTCGGCCCAACCGAAAATTCTTCTTCAGTCTGGGCCAGAACCGGCCCAGACGTGCAGGGGCTGGGCCAACGTTAGCAGCCCAATGGGGGGGAGAATTATTCCCCCCCCCCCGCCTCCTGCATGCAACATGCAGGAGGCAAGGCTGCCACGGAGAGAAATGCAGGGGGAGAAGAAATGGGTACCTGGCGTGGAGGCGGTCGCTGGTGGACCTGCGGTGGCGTGGCTCGTGTACGGCGGCTCCGGGCGGTGCTGTGGCGGTTCAAACGGCGGCGGAGAGAAAAGATTTTCTTCCTCTTCCCCTCTCTTTTGTTTTCGGTATTTCTTTCTTTTCCTTCCTTTCTCTTTGTTTTCTGTTTTCTTTTTGTTTTCGGTTTATTCCTTTCTCTTTCCCTCTCTCTTGTTGGTTCTCTCTCTCTCTTCGGTCTCCTCTCTCTCTCCTCCCTTCGGGGTCCTCTCTTTTTTTCTTCGGTTTCTTCTGTATTTATAGGGGAAGAAAAGACGGGACCATTGTTAGTGCGGTGCAACGACTGGTCGGCCAACGTTTAAAGGTGGTGGGGACGAGGGGAGAGAGGCGGGAAGATTTGAAAAAAAAACAAAACGGTTTTCTTCTTCTGCTGCTCTGCTTCGGGGGGAAGGAGGAAGATGAACAGTGTTGTTCAAAACGACACCGTTCTGGTCTTCCTCTTTTTATATATATATATATATATATATATATATGAAACGGCGTCGTTTTGGATAAAACGCGCCGTTTCATTTAAATGGGTCAAACTTCAAATCAGTCCTCCAAATTCGGTCCCCGCCCCTCTTGTTGGCCGCCTTTTTCACTTTATTCCTTGGCCTCTGATTTATGCAATTGAGCCCTCAATTGATTAATAAACTTTCAATTTCTTCAATTAGGCCCCTGAACCGAATAATTGCAGCCCCTCCATTTACGCGCCTCTTCCAATTTGGTCCCTGGTTTCGGATTTTCTTAATTAAATCTCTAATTGGCCCTTAAACTTCAATATTTAAGCAATTAAGCGCCTGATTTGACCCAATAAATTCCTAAAAAATATATTTTGGCCCCAGAACTTAAATTTCTTCTAATTAAAGCCCAAATTGACTTAAAAATCAATTTTTCTTGCGATCAAATCTTCTATAAATACAAATAAAAATCCAATTAAATCCATAAACATCCAAATTTGGGCTTTTCTCCTCAAAATTCAAATTTTCCTTCTCAAAAGGGCTTTCATCCTTTAAGAATATTTGTCAAAAATTCGATCCTTGTATTTTTAAAATTCCTTGACCAATTTTCTGACTGTTTTCTGAGCGCTTCTGCCTCCTGTTATTTTTTCTAACCTCTTTTGGCTATTTATTTTATTTTTCATGGGGACCCAAAAATGGGTTACAACAGATGCCCCCTCTTTATAATACTTACGGAGCATGGATTTTGCGCAGTAAGTGTTATAAAGATAAACCCAAAACGGCAATCCCGAAACTGATCTGGTCGGAGCTTAAATGATCTGAAACTTTGTCTTTTACAACAATCCTCCTTAGCCCAAAAACTATGATCAAAACTTAGTCATCCCGAGATCCTTATCCGGTGATCCTTTGAATTCTTACTTTAGTTTGATCAACATGGAAATCCATCCGAGATCCCATCTGATGATCTCCTTTAACCTGGAATCCCATCTGGCGATTCCTTTACCCATAACCAATACAAAAAATAAAATAAAATATGTGTGCGGTCTTATTATGATGGGTGACCTGCCCGAGTGGAAAAGGGAAAGAGTGGTCTCATTCTTTGGGTGACCTACCCAGGGGGAAGAAGATGAAGAATGGTCTCATTGTATGGGTGACCTACCCAGAAAAATAATGGTCTCATTGTATGGGTGACCTACCCAAGAAAAATGATGGTCTCATTGTATGGGTGACCTACCCAGAAAAATAATGGTCTCATTGTATGGGTGACCTACCCAAGAAAAATGATGGTCTCATTGTATGGGTGACCTACCCGAGAAAAATAATGGTCTCATTGTATGGGTGACCTACCCCAGAAAAATGATGGTCTCATTGTATGGGTGACCTACCCGAGAAAAAATGATGGTCTCATTGTATGGGTGACCTACCCGAGAAAAAATGATGGTCTCATTGTATGGGTGACCTACCCAGGGGGAAGAATTCTTAGTAAACTCCATGTTTTTCTAAGAAATGGTTTCAATATGAGGTCCCTTTTGGCGACCTTCCTTGATGAATGTCGAAGTACGAGATCCCTTCTGGCGATCTCAAATAACTTGGAATCCCATCTGGCGATTCCTTTTATTCAAAGCTGAAATAGTAGGTCCCTTCTGGCGACCTTCATTGAAATATGAGATCCCTTCTGGCGACCTTCATTGAAATATGAGATCCCTTCTGGCGATCTCCTTTAGCCAAACAACTTAGAATCCCATCTCGCGATTCCTTTTATACCAAAGCTGAAATTTGAGGTCCCTTCTGGCGACCTCCATTGATGAATATCGAAAACGAGACCCCTTCTGGCGATCTCAAACAACTTGGAATCCCATCTGGTGATTCCTTTTATTCAAAGCTGAAATATGAGGTCCCTTCTAGCGACCTCCATCGAAATACGAGATCCCTTCTAGCGATCTCAACAACTTGGAATCCCATTTGGCGATTCCTTTTTACCGAATGCTATCGATGTCGTTCTTCCTGCTGGCAGGGTTTGAAAACCATTATCTTCTCTTCTTGTTGTTCTAGAATCAACTCAATGATTTTTCTTCGTCCATAATCTTGTTGGAATGCGCTAAGATCTCCTCCTGTAACGATCCAAAAAAAACATATATGCAATGATTTATGATTAGATGCAATGCATGCATTTATACCTGGTTTTGAAACATAGGCCCACCTCTTCTTCTAGTTCATGAGACTCCCTCTTAACATGAACTTGCTTTTGAAGTCGTATGCTGGATTTATCTCTCGTGTTGCCTATCATATTCTTGGAGAAGAAGTCTTTGACTTTCTTCAAGTAGTCCTTTTCTCAAAATGTATGACTTGTATTTGCCTCTTTGTCATGCTTTTGTCAAATGCTTTAGCTTGGTTTTCAAATCTATAGGCTTTCATAATTTAAACATTTTCATAAAACATCTCGTCTTGCCCCCAGTATAGGGGTGCGATATAGTCTGGGTTTTTATATAGAGAAGAATTCATTCGACTCAAAACAATTTTTAGTGAGTGAAAGATAATATTTTTTTTCAAAAATGCACATTGTTAGGTTGATAAACTCTATTTTTATAAAGAAATTTACAGTGATGTATCAATTCATTATGTTATCCAGAGGTGAGGTTGTATTTCAAGGGTAGCTTTTCTTAAATTTCATATTAAACCATTTTATGATACTTTATTTGTAACCACTCAACTTGTTCAAAAAGTGCATAATCTCATCATTTATTTAAAGAAAAGGTAGGCTCAAAGACAAACACAAAAATCTGGCTGACAATATGAGCCCTGAATGCTCACTAGAGAAAATAAAAGCAAAGACAAAAGCAAATGACAAAAACATGCTAAGGCAAATAAAGTTGTTTTACATTTTGAAAACTACGAGAAGTTCTTGGGTCAACCCGTTCTGAAACTTCTTCTAGTGTGTGGAAAGTCAACCGAGGCAATGCTTCATCTTCCTTCCCCACTTGCGTTTCCTTGTCTTCTCCTTCGATCTCGCCTTCTTCATTATTGACGACTCTTGACCAAGGTTTTCCAACCTTTATCCCCTATCACTTTTGTCATGACCAGGCAATGGATTTGAATTGATATTGGGTGTGTCTTCAAATGACACCCATCCTATCTTGATGAGCTTCAACAACTTGTTCTTGAAACCGTAGCACGTTTCAAGACAATGCCCGGGAATACCAGCATGGTACTCGCAAGTCAACTCGGGCTTATACCAGATGGGGAATGGTGGCTGTAGTGGTAATGTAGGGATAGGAGCTATTTGTCCAATGCTCAGTAGTTTGGCATATATGTCCTTCAGAGGCATGGGTAATGGCGGTAGTTGTTCTGAAATGTATCTTGTGTTTGGTCTTTGGTGGTTGTTTTGGGTGTTTGACTGGCCATTTGCTCGATTAGGGGAAAAAGGTTTGTTAAAGTTTATGTGGGCCACATGAGAGGTAGGTATTTGTGGGTTATATGAATCTGTTATCTTGTCATTGGACCCACCTTCGAAGTTGTTAACGGGACCTTTCATTTTTCTTCCGAAAAAACCCTTTGTCTCCAATGGCTCAATTATGCGTCCAGCTTTAATCCCTTGCTCTATTCTTTCCGCTATGCGTACAACATCATAGAAATGTTGAGATGAGCTACCCATTAAATGCTCATAGTAGGGTGCCTTGAATGTGTTGGCGAACAAAGTCACCATCTCCGTTTCTATCAAAGGGGGTTGCACATGCATGGCCTCGTCCCTCCATCTTTGCGCATAAGCCCTTACTGATTCTTGGCTTCTCTTTTCCATTGACATAAGGCTCGTTCGATCTGGAGCAATTTCCAAATTGAACTTGTATTGCTTAAGGAAAGCCTCAACTAAATCCTTCCATTTCTTGATCTTGGCATTATCCAGCCTCATGTACCAACTTAGCGCCGACCCCGATAGACTGTCTTGGAAAAAGTAGATCAGTAACTTATCGTCATGAATCACCTCAGCCATCTTATTGCAATAAGATCGAAGGTGAGTGTTTGGGCATTCCAACCCAGTGTACTTTATAAACTCCGGTATCCTAAAATCTTTTGGTACCGTGATGTTTGGTACCAAGCATATTTCAGACGCTCGCATGGGGTCAAACCAGTCATTTCCCTCGACTGCTCTTAACCTTTCTTCCAAGGCTGATATCTTGTCATCGTTCATAAATCCAGTGGACCTATTATCGGAAGGCCCATCTACAGTGATGTGAGCTTGAGGGGGCTGAATGGGAATGGTAGGCGCAAAGTGCTGCCCCGTCACTGAATCTGCCCCCAAGTTCTGAGATACCCCCGGGACATGAACTGACGGTGCTCCTATAGGTGGTTGGGTAGACGTTCCCTCCCCGTTCTTGGCTCTTAAAAGTTGCTCAAGTAGATTGGTCATTCGAGACACTTCATTCCTTACGGCTTCCAATTCACTTTGGTAGCGGGATTCTAGGATGGCCCTCTCTTCATTCTCCATTCTTGATCTTAAACGGGTTTGATGGACTCTGGGTGTGGGACCTATGTTTCACGATCTGGAATGCATATGATAATTTAAAATAAAATGTGTGATGAAAATGTGATGCTTAAGTGATGTGTGATGAACATTGCAAACAAAGATACATAACCTAAGGACAAGCTCTATTTATCAAGTGAGAGTGGGTAGTTTTTTTCTATCTCGTCTTGAAGGTTCTCATATCTGCCCAGTGACGTTCTTCATAAAGACAATGTCGCACCCCAAAAAACAATCAGCGCGCGGCATCGGCTGGCAATTTTTATCGTTATTGCGTTTGCTTTGAATTGGTTCGTTGGAGTCGCCACCTAGTAATTGATTTCGGGCTACTAGGAAACCGGATGTACTGGTCTCGTCAGAGATTCGCGGGTAAGGGACTGGTTGTGGTTAGGGAAGGTATTAGCACCCCTAACGCACCCTACCTGAGGTAAGCTGCTTCGTGGCTTTGACGTGTTAAAGAAGTTTTAATAATTGTCTTTTCATCGGAAATTAGAAATATCACTTACGTATAAGTTAATAATTCTTAACCGTGATCCGATCAAAAAATTAAATTCTTCTTTAATATATTTTCAATTTTATCATTCAAAATATATACAAATAAATAAAACAAAATACAAACACACACATTCACTTTCACTATTTTTAATTCTTTTCTTTTCTTTTCTTTTTCTTTTCTTTTCTTTTACATCCATATTTACAAAATACAAATAAAAATTCAATACTAAATAAAAAATTACATCAACAACTCAAAGTTACAAAATAATCCCTAAAATTCATAACTGTGCTGGGACGACCATCTGGAACTTAAAGCCACTGGCGGCGCGTCTTCCCACGCGCCACCGCCACTGGCGGCGCGTGGGTTCACGCGCCGCCGCTGGAAAACTGAAAAAAAACAGGGGCGCCTGGGGCGGCTTCCTCCCCTCTTCGTTCTTCTGCCGGCGGTGACCTGAAAAAATAATCAAAGCCGCAACAACCAATTGATTTTAGTTTGTATTTCATTTTTTGTCTTTGAAATCTGCTTCGGCTCTTATCTCTTTTTCAGATCTACTTCGGTTCTGATTTCTTCTCTCTTCGTGGTCTGTTCTTTCCTTCTCCAATCGGTGGTAGGTCTGGCGGTTGGGTGGTGGCGGCGCTGCGCAGGAGGAGCTGGAGGAAGACGACTGACAGATCTGGGTCTGGGTGCCGCTGTGTTCGGGCTGGTCTGGAGGAGGATTTGATTCAGTCTTGGCAAGCTGGTTGGCCGGCGGTGAAGGAGATCGGCTACTCCTGTGGGTGTTGTTGCTGTCGGCCGCCGCTGGGAGAAGAAGCTGGGTCTGCGGAGACGCCGCTGGTTTGCCCAAATGATGGGCGGCTGGAGACGATGGAAATCGTGGCTGAGAGAGAGAGAGAGAGGTCGGATGCTCTCCGGTTTGTTTAGCAAAGCAAGGAAAAAAAATGCTCGGCTGCTGGTCGGTGAGAAGGAGCAAAATGAGGGAGCCAAAAATTTTCAAACCGGGGGGGCCTGGTTTGGGTGAACGGCTGCCTTCAAAAAAAAGGTTTAGGTTTAGGTTTTGTAGTTTTTCTGATGATTGTCAAAATTACCCCCCCCTCTTGCAAGTGTTGGAAACCAGTATTTATAGGCAAAACTTTTGCTAGGTTTTTCAACTTGGTCTCTCAACTCTTTTTTTTGTAAATTTTGATTTTTCTTATTTTTTTGTATTTTTTTGAAAACGAGCAATATCAACGTCGACTCAAATGCGGAAAATCAATGATTTTAAAAATGACGCGTGAAAAGTCGAACGCGTTTGAAAATATTTTAACAATTTAAATTCTTTTTTTAGACGACGTTGAAAATGCTAAAAGGACGAAAATATATTAAAAAAAACATATTTTTTGGATTTTCATTGTTTTTCTCTATTTTTGGATTTTTTGAAAATATATCAAAAACATGGGTCAAAAATTGGGTAGCAACAGATGCCCCCTCTTTACAATGCTTACGAAGCGAAAATCCTCAAAATTTTGCATAGTAAGCTTTGTAAAGAAAACAAAAGGAAAATGATTTCATTATCTTGGGCAACCTGCCTACACATACTCACTCTAGTCTATTTTCACGGGCGACCGACCCACACTCTCCCAATAGTCTATTTTCACGGGCGACCTGCCCACACATTGGGTTTACCTGAGATCCCATCTGGCGACCTCATTCAACTGGAACGAAAATATTGTGTAACTCGGTTAACCTGAAATCCCATCTGGCGATTCCCTTTAACCAAAGCTACATGAGATCCCATCTGGCGACCTCATTCAATTGGAACGAAATATGCGTAACTCGGTTAACCTGAAATCCCATCTGGCGATTCCCTTTAACCAAAGCTACCCGAGATCCCATCTGGCGACCTCATTTAACCAAAACAAAAGAATGTGTGAAAAATGGTCTCATTGTATGGGTGACAAACCCAAGAAAAAAATGATGGTCTCATTGTATGGGTGACGAACCCCAGAAAAATGATGGTCTCATTGTATGGGTGACGAACCCCAGAAATATGATGGTCTCATTGTATGGGTGACGAACCCCAGAAAGATGATGGTCTCATTGTATGGGTGACGAACACCAGAAATATGATGGTCTCATTGTATGGGTGACGAACCCAAGAAAAATGATGGAGAATGGTCTCATTCTTTGAGTGACCTGCCCAGAAAAAATGGTGGTCTCATTGTGATGGGTGACCTACCCAAGATGGAAAAAATGTGAAGTGTGGTCTCATTGTAATAGGTGACCTACCCAGATGAAAAAAATATGATGAAGTGATCACGTTGTGATGGGCGACCTACCCAAATAGAAAGAATGTGAAGTGTGGTCTCATTGTAATGGGTGACCTACCCAAAAATGGAAAAAATATGAAGTGTGATCTCATTGTAATGGGTGACCTACCCAGATGGAAAAAATATGACGAAGTGGTCTCGTTGTGATGGGCGACCTACCCAAATAGAAAGAATGTGAAATGCGGTCTCATTGTAATGGGTGACCTACCCAGATGGAAAAAATGTGGAAAACTGCGGTCTCATTGTCATGGGTGACCTACCCGGATGGAAAAAATATGAAGAACGGTCTTATTATGATGGGCGACCTACCCAGATGGAAAAAATGTGAAAAGAGCGGTCTTATTATGATGGGCGACCTACCCAGATGGAAACAATGTGATAGAAGTGCGGTCTCATTGTCATGGGTGACCTACCTAGATGGAAACAATGTGAAAAACGGTCTTATTATGATGGGCGACCTACCCAGATGGAAAAAATGTGATATGACAAGTGTGAAAAATAGGACTTACCTGGCGAAGTTCTAAAGGGATGACAGAAGAAAGGGCTGGAAAACTTGGTGCTTCCTGATAATTCTCGATCATAGGGTTTGAAAACTCGGTGTTTCCTGACTGCAAGGGTTGAAAACTCGAGGCTTCCCGATTGCAAGGTTGATCTTTTCATTTCTTTGGGATTTTCCTAATGGTAGGGTTCATCCCATCGTCCTTTTATTCCATGATCAAAACCGATTCTTTATTATCATCACCACAATGCTTCTTTCTCTTTCCACCATCTTGCTGGACCTCATTAAGGATTTTCCTGTAACAATTCAAAAATATGTGCAAATTGTTTTTTTTTTTTAGGTTAGATGATATGCATGCATCCTTACCTGATTTGAAACAATAGGTCCCCCATCTTTGATGCTCCATCGTCATAGGGTGCCCTTGTTTGTATCCCAAAGCTTTCTTTGTTCTTCCGATGTATTGGCTCATTCATGTGTTAGCCATCCACTCAGCTGTAAATGCAGTGCCCATCCCGGGCTGTCTTCGACAATTACTGCTTGTATCGTTCATGAAGCTTGACCCTGCCCCCAAGTGTGGTACTGCTTGATTCATCTTGAGAGATTTTCTCTCCTGGCTTCTTCTGAGAATTATCCTCTGATTGATTGTGTGCATCATGCCAACACCCATCACGTTTGTTAATCAGTCATGAACTTGCCTTCGGTTGAAACAGTACTCTTCAAGTACATGTTATCATCAGCCTTCTTGGAACTCATCCAGTCATCCAAACATGCATCTCATGGCTTGTAGTATAAAGGCTTATGGTTGTATGCTCAGTGCTCTTCTCATAGATTCCTTTCAACTCTTCTAATCAGATTGTGAAAAGAAATGTCTCAGCCTCATCAATGATGCTGCTTTTTATCCCCCATACTCATGCGGTGAAGCGCTCATCTGGCTTCAGAACAAGTTGTCCCACAATCAGTCTTCGAGGTGGGTGCCTTTCCGACATTCATTCAGTGCAGTTGTGTGATAACATCCGTCTCTAACCATGTTTCAAAGAATGACAATATGAGATTGTCCTTTAAGTGCAGCATTGTTCCACAGTCAGTCTTGGTGGTGTGCATCTTTTCACCATTCAATTACATTCATCTGTGATTGCTAGCCATGTTTCAAAAGATGATGATATGAAAGTGTCCTTCAAGTACATCCTTGTTTCTCCATTGCCGACATGGTTCACTGGAGCAATGGGCCATGACATTGCCCCCCAGTATGATTTGAATGTGCTCATTCATTGATTATCTGTCTTTGAACATCATTGTCTTCAGTTCACTGATTCATCATTTAATCATTGCCTCATAGCTGATCTAAGCACTGCTTGTTTTTCCTTTTCAAGGTCTACTGTATTGCCCCTAGCTGCTCAACTTTTCAAGGAGTGTCGAGGACTTCAATGTCATTTCTATCAACGATTTTGCATACTAAATCAATGTTCTTCTGTGTTTGATAATCTTCCTTGTTCTGGAATCAACTCTCATATTTCAAAGATCATGTCTATTCAAAGTCTAGTTTGTTGAAATGAAATCAGAGATGTCTTTTTTGAAAATCTTTTGAAAATCAAGCTTTTTGATCAAAGACCCAACATACGTTATTCGAAATACACAGTCCCGTCGCACGTGTGCGGCGGCGCGGCGATCGTCCACCCTCATGGAAAAAATCGGAAATATTTATTCCTTAAGAAAAAATGGAGAGACAAGGAATTCTTGTCTCTACAAGTGAAAATATGGACTGGGAGTCGCCACCTAGTATTCTGGTTACTAGGAACCTTAACTGGTCTTTAGAGATCGGGTACGGAGACTGGTTGCGTAAAGGGAAAGTATTAGCACCCCAACTACGCCCTACCTAAGGTAAGCTGCATTGTTTTAATGTCTGATAAAATCTAAGGTCGTGTTGTGGTTTTTTATTGTTCGGAATACGCATTACATGTAATGTCATACCCCAGGTTCTATTGTCCAAAAAAAAAAGAATTAAATATCCGTAATATACATTACGTGTAAAGTCATACCCCGGATACTAAGAGCCAAACAAAATAAAATTTTTGTTGTTTTGGAAATATTGGCCAATATTCTCTTGACTTTAATAAACTGGTTATTAAAGCCAAAATGCATGCTAAAACATTTTTTTTTGTGTATGAAAAAATACAATATGAATTTTTAGCTTTGAGACACTTGGTCGTTTGCACAAAAACATTTTTTTTTTTAATTTTTTTGTATTTTATGGAAGTTTTTTTTTTTTTACGAAAACCGGGTATTTTAATATCAGATTTTTGTATTTTTAACAACATAAAAATACCACCAAATATTAATCAAAATGACATAAAAATTACGCGGAAAAATTATAAAATGCTGAAACAAATATTTTTGATTTTTTTCTTTAAAATGGGCCGGGTCAGGCCCAAATACATGGGCTTGGCCGAACCTGGCCCAAATGCATGGGCTGGTCACTGTGCACATAGTAACCGGGGGTACTGTACACACAGTGACCAAAGAATTAATTAGCAAATGCACAGTAACCGGGGTTACTGTGCACACAGTAATGTGAATTAATTAGCCAGTTACTGTGCACAGCACAGTAACTAGCTAATTAATTCTGCAGAACGTACTGAAGCAAAAAAAACGACGGGAAAGGTAGGACGATATCTGGAGCTGTGTTGATGCTGGCAGCAGCTGATGCAGCAGGGGTGGCGGCGGCGGCGCTGGCGGTTCGCGGTGGCCGTCGGTTTTCCTTCTCTCTCTCTCCTCTGTTTTTTCCCGTTTCCTTGTCTGCTTCTTCCCTTCTTCTTCTCTGCCTTCTCTCCTCTCTTCTCACTCTATTCTCCCTTCTGTTACCTCTTCTGTTCCCTCTCTCTCCGTCCTCCTTCCTCTTCTCTTCCCCCTCCTCGGGTCTCTTTTCTTTTTTTTTCTCCTTTCTCTTCTCTTCCCCCTCTCTCGGGTCTCCTCCTCTCCTTTTTCAGCGATTGTCACCGGCTATTTATAGCCAGTGAACAGTAACATAAGAGTTGATTTCTGCCTAAATTGTTGCATAATTGTAAGAAAAAACGTCCCTGCCTAACATTGCCTAACATGCCTAATATGACAAAAAAAATTTGTTGTATTATATATAATAATAAATATTTATATAGGTAAAATTAAAAACTCAAATCAGTATTAGAAAAAGCCCGACTCAACCGCTAAAAATCAATTTTAATTACCGAAAATTATGTCGAAACATAAAAAACTTTCAGTGGGTATCAACCCGATGAATCGGGTTTTGACCACAAAATAACAGTTTTGACCCAAAATGACCTGAAACTCATTTTTGATCCTGGTCGACATGGTTTGACCCGGTGAACTCGGTTTTGATGGAAAGATGCGGTTGACTCGAGAAAAAATATTCTTTTGAAATTTAAACTTTTTTTTTATTTTTTGGATTTTTATAAATAATAATAGAAATAAAATAACATTCAAGAAAAACTTGGTGAATCCAAAATTGGGTTACAACAAGTCCTTTGATTGTCTTGTATTTTGAAAACAGAAATCGATCCGTTGTAAGATTAAAATGGTTTTTCCCATGGTTCTTTCTATCCACTTTAAACTCTGATTTTGGGTATATCTTTTGATGGTCTGTGATGAGGTGACATTTTTATGAAAAAACAAGCTGCTCAGGCTTTATCAAGAAAGGTTGTTTCTCTTCTTATAGCTTATTTTACCAGCATGCATAATAACCAATAGCTTAATTCATGAAGTCACGACCCTTATGGAAAAACTCTTCAAGTTTTGAGAGCGCCATTTATCAGTTCAAATTGCTTGCTTGATTAAAAAGGGCTTTTAGAAGTACGTAATGCAGGCTATGGTTCATGGCTATGAAAGAAAGGAATTTCAAAGGCTCAAAAGGTGTTTGAGGGTTTCAAAGACCTAGGATCAACATCAACTATTCATCAACTCTTTTATATTGTTGTCTTTGTAGAGGAAACGACATATAACCTTGTTAACCTCAAAGTTCAGACTTTTCTTAACATAAGTTATAATGCAAATCCACCTTTCCTTGATGAATAACCAACCTTAATCATCTGATAACATCGTAGGCTTTATAATGGATACCAAAAGTCACGTTATAGCTTAGTCTTTTTCTGGTATTGACTTTTGTTGTGCCTTTCCTTGATTGAAATTTCTTTTGCTCTTCATAGACTTGATAGGCGTTCTCCTTCCTTTATCTTTGACTTGTATTTAAGTGAGGCAATTTCAACTTCCTTCTTTTTTTTTTCATAGCCTTCCTCAAAATTTTCTTATATGCCCCAGTCTATGTGTTTTCTTTTAGCTCTCTCTCAATCATTGGACCTTTGTTCTAAGCCTTCCCCTTTATCCATTAATTATATCAATGTCTCCAAAATATCTCTCATTTGCCCCCAGTGTGGGGTGTGATCCTAGTCAGGGTTTCTTTTGAAAGAAAATATTTCACCAGGCTCAAAATGGGACTACAAGGGATATAATCTTTAGAAAGTGAAGGGATATCAAAGATGGCCTTTTCTCATTTCAAGCAAAGTCAGTTAGAACCGATAAATTTTGACCTCATCCAATGAATGATTGAGACTTGTAAGAATCATGATTCACGAGTCCATAACTACCGAATCCACTACATGTCATTATGCATACTGCTAAAACTTAGCTATATGATGTGTGGTTCAGTTTCAAAAGGTATGAGTTCAAAATTGTTTGGTCACCTCATGTCATTTTCAAGCATAGAGTCATTTCTGTAATCAAAACACTTTTAATCTTCCGGATTGATTAACCTTTATCGCATGTTGGAGTTTGATCAAAATATTTTGTCAGAATAAAATGCTAAACATCTGTTGATTTCAAAACAACAAAGAGACAAAAGCAAGGCATGTTTCGTTGAAGGATGAGAGGTGATCCCAAAACAAAATGCAGAATTCCAAAACAATATGATTGACTGTTCATCACCATTCTTGAATCAGCTTTTCTGGCAATATTTGCGTTTTGCCAAGCACTTTCGATCAACATGTCATTCTGATGTTCGGGGGCAATATAGCCAACACCCTCCTTCACGACTCACCAACTTTCAGACTCAATTCTTGCAATTCTTGAAACTGTTCACTTGAAATGGTTGAGGACCCCACATGACATCACATCTCTTATCTGGATTACCACCTAGAAATTGGTGGTTGCATGGGATTTGTCGGAGTCAAGCAAAATTCTGGAATCTGGCAGATGCTGGTCGACAAACTTAAGTGGCAGAGGAATGTCCCATCTTGGCAAAGATTTGAGCAATTGATGCTACCGTGAGACCTGGCTATACCACATAATTAAGGGTCACACCGTCAAAGTCATCTCCTGATTCACCTCTCATCATTGTTCTAGAATCCATGGCAGATCCTTCAATCTTTCTCTTCATAGCTTGTTCAATTCTTCGGCAAATCCTCACAACATTATTTCAATCTTGTTGTGGTTGGTTGAGGATTGTTAGAAAACTTTCCAGCTTGGTAATCTTGGCAGCGCCCAGAAACTTGTAGTATCGCCACTACCGACGTGTGGAATCACACATTGTCTCTATTGGAAGAGCACCTGATGAATCTAAAACTCCTTTGTCCCCTCTTCGATTTCTCACTGACAGTGCAGCAAACAAACACCTATAGAGGAAGTCCTGCTTGTTGAAGTTTCAGTATTCTTCATGTTTTTCAGTCTAGGCATGTCTCTTTCTCTACTTTTGCGTTTTAATACTGACACTGTTGGAGGAAAATCATAGATGACTGAAACTACTGTATTCCTTCTTGGATTCCCACTTGCGGATCCACAAACAGATTCCTGCTGAGTGAGCTTGCTACGTTGAAGTTTGATGTCTGCTCATATTTTTCAGACCAGGTCTGGCTCTTCAACCTACTAAGAGGTCTTCGTGCTGAAACTGATGAGAGAAATATTTGTAGCATATGCAACTTATAAATCCCCTCTTGCCTTCCCAATTTGCAGAGCCATAAATGATTTTTGTAGAGAGAGCTCTGCCACATTGAAGTTCAGTGTTCAATCATGGTTTTTCAGACCATCTTGTGCTGCTGAACTGGAATTGAGCTCGTAATCGGGGTAACTTCAAAGCAGATTAATGCACCATGTACAGGAGACCGTAGTTGTTTGGTTCCATTAGATGATGTGGAGGCGATGAACATTTAACAATGCAACTGGACAAGAACCAGAGTTGTCATTAGTTGATGACTGAAGGCGTTGTTGCTTTGTTCATGACGAAAAAGGAGAGATACAGCTTCAATTAGATGTGAACAAGCAGTGTTCCCACAGAAACTGTGCAGACATTCTCTTTCCATTTGATGCTCAACACTTGTTCGAGCAGATCTGAGTCTAGCTACTTCACATTTACTCTCAACCTTAATCTGATAATGAGCCTATATCTGACACCTTTCTTCACTCCATTATTTTCTCAATCACGTGCAGCACAGCTTGTGTGGGGCCTACCTTTCACCCGGTACATGCATGATAAATGTATGAACATGTAATCTATATGATGAACTCACCCTTCGAGAGGTGACAATATGGTCGTAACTCTTGTATGATGGACAAGAATCGTGATTTTTGCCCAAACTCTACAATGAAAATTTTCGGAGCAACGGCCAATGTGTCACCCACAAGTCTTGAGTTCAAGATGCTTCAAGAAGGGTTTGCCCTTATGCAAAAAACGATAGCACATACAACCTAAGGACAGGTTCTATTCATTATGTGAACATGGGTAGGTTTTCTATCTGGTCTCAAAAGGGTCTCATATCTGCCCAGTGACGTTCTTCGTAAAGACAGTATGGGGGCGTTGCAAGGAATGGTTAAGGCACGTATACCCACCATTACCAAGCAGGCACTCAGATATGAGTTGGGTGTTTCACGCATCTGAACCCTGACCAATAGTCTTAGGGCAGATCGCTAGTTCCCCACCTAACCTAGAAGCTTGTGTGTGCTTTCAAAAATAAATACAGGTGATGCATGAACAATTCTATAAAATGCATGGAAAAAATATTAACAAAAAGATAAAAATGCAAAAACTTAAACACATCAAATACACAAAGCTTAGTCCAATAATGTCAGAAACAATACCTTCCCCAGTGGAGTCGCCATTCTGTCGCACCCCAAAAAAAAATCAGCGCGCAGCATCGGCTGGCGATTTTTATCGTTATTGTGTTTGCTTTGAATTGGTTTGTTGGAGTCGCCACCTAGTAATTGATTTCGGGCTACTAGGAAACCGGATGTACTGGTCTCGTCAGAGATTCGCGTGTAAGGGACTGGTTGTGGTTAGGGAAGGTATTAGCACCCCTAACGCACCCTACCTGAGGTAAGCTGCTTCGTGGCTTTGACGTGTTAAAGAAGTTTTAATAATTGTCTTTTCATCGGAAATTAGAAATATCACTTACGTATAAGTTAATAATTCTTAACCGTGATCCAATCAAAAAATTAAATTCTTCTTTAATATATTTGCAATTTTATCATTAAAATATATACAAATAAATAAAAAACAAAATACAAACACACACATTCACTTTCACTATTTTTAATTCTTTTCTTTTCTTTTCTTTTTCTTTTCTTTTCTTTTACATCCATATTTACAAAATACAAATAAAAATTCAATACTAAATAAAAAATTACATCAACAACTCAAAGTTACAAAATAATCCCTAAAATTCATAACTGTGCTGGGACGACCGTCTGGGACCTCAAGAACATCGGCGGCGCGTCTTCCCACGCGCCCCGCCACTGGCGGCGCGTGGGTTCACGCGCCGCCGCTGGAAAACTGAAAAAAAAACAGGGGCGCCTGGGGCGGCTTCCTCCCCTCTTCGTTCTTCTGCCGACGGTGACCTGAAAAAATAATCAAAGCCGCAACAACCAATTGATTTTAGTTTTTATTTCATTTTTTGTCTTTGAAATCTGCTTCGGCTCTTATCTCTTTTTCAGATCTACTTCGGTTCTGTCTTCTTCTCTCTTCGTGGTCTGTTCTTTCCTTCTCCAATCGGTGGTAGGTCTGGCGGTTGGGTGGTGGCGGCGCTGCGCAGGAGGAGCTGGAGGAAGACGACTGACAGATCTGGGTCTGGGTGCCGCTGTGTTCGGGCTGGTCTGGAGGAGGATTTGATTCAGTCTTGGCAAGCTGGTTGGCCGGCGGTGAAGGAGATCGGCTACTCCTGTGGGTGTTGTTGCTGTCGGCCGCCGCTGGGAGAAGAAGCTGGGTCTGCGGAGATGCCGCTGGTTTGCCCAAATGATGGGCGGCTGGAGACGATGGAAATCGTGGCCGAGAGAGAGAGAGAGGTCCGATGCTCTCCGGTTTGTTTAGCAAAGCAAGGAAAAAAAAATGCTCGGCTGCTGGTCGGTGAGGAGCAAAATGGGGGAGCCAAAAATTTTCAAACCGGGGGGGCCTGGTTTGGGTGAACGGCTGCCTTCAAAAAAAAGGTTTAGGTTTAGGTTTTGTAGTTTTTCTGATGATTGTCAAAATTACCCCCCCCCCTCTTGCAGGTGTTGGAAACCAGTATTTATAGGAAAAACTTTTGCTAGGTTTTTCAACTTGGTCCCTCAACTCTTTTTTTTGTAAATTTTGATTTTTCTTATTTTTTTGTATTTTTTTGAAAACGAGCAATATCAACGTCGACTCAAATGCGGAAAATCAATGATTTCAAAAATGGCGCGTGAAAAGTCGAACGCGTTTGAAAATATTTTAACAATTTAAATTCTTTTTTTAGACGACGTTGAAAATGCTAAAAGGACGAAAATATATTAAAAAAAACATATTTTTTGGATTTTCATTGTTTTTCTCTATTTTTGGATTTTTTGAAAATATATCAAAAACATGGGTCAAAAATTGGGTAGCAACAGACAGTATGGGGGCGTTGCAAGGAATAGCTAAGACACGTATGTCCGCCATTACCAAGCAGGCACTCGGATATGAGTTGGGTGTTTCACGCATTTAAACCCTGACCGATAGTCTTAGGGTAAATCGCTAATTCCCCACTTAACTTAAGGCTTGTGTGTGCTTTCCAAAAATAAAACCAAGTGATGCATGAGATAATTTTATACAATGCATAAATAATACGCGGAAAAAAAAAAACCAATATATAAATAAATGGAAAGGCATATTAACAATAAACACACGAAAACACAAACAAATCAGACAAAAACAAAGTTTAGTCTACAAGTCCCTAGTGGAGTCGCCATTCTGTCGCACCCAAAAAAAAATCCAATCCAAATTCAATTGCGGGTTCGACTGGCGAATTTTTTTTATTTTTGGTTTGATTTGGTTCTTTGGAGTCGCCACCTAGTATTTTGGTCACTAGGAACCCTAACTGGTCTCAGAGATCGGGTACGGAGACTGGTTGCGTAAAGGGAAGGTATTAGCACCCCAAATACGCCCTACCTAAGGTAAGCTGCATTGTTTTATTGTCTGATAAAAAAAACTAAGGTGTTATTGTGTTTTCCTAGTTGTTGGTCTGTCTATGGTTCAAGAAAAATCCTCCTCGGTAAGAAGGTCTTTATCTTATCGGGTAAAAATCCTAACCGTTCTAACGTCTATACCAAAACTTTATTAATAATATTTAGGAATACGTTTTACGTATAAATTCGTAATCCCAAATACTAAAAGAAAACAAAAAGATTTTTTAGAATTTTTGAAATATTGGCCTAGTTCTCATGGCTTGAATAAACTGGTTATTAAAGCCAAAATGCATGCTAATACATATATTGTTTTGAAAATTTTCTTTGTTGTGTGAAAATATGATGTTATATATATTTATATATATATATTGGAGAGACTAGGCCGTATTTTAAAACAAAAAAAAATTTTTGAAAATATTATTTTTTTTATGCTTTGACGAAAATCGGGTATTTTAATACTGAGCTTGTATCCTTACGGTATAAAAATACAACCCAATATTAATCCACTTTGATAAAAATATGCAGAAAAATCAACAACATTTTTAGGGATTTTTAGAATTTTTTTGAAAGCAAAAACATTTTTTATTCTGAAAATCTTTGATATTTTGACGAAAACCGGGTATTTTTAACACTGGTTTTGTATCTTTACGGTATAAAAATACAAACCAACATTAAACCACTTTGACAAAAATATGCAGAAAAATCAACAATATTTTTTAAGATTTTTCAAAATATTTTTTATTTATTATATATATATATATATATATATATATATACATATATACACACATATATTATAACAATTATAATAATAATATATAATATAAAAACAATTCGGGCTGGGCCGGCCCAAATAAACGGGCCGGACTCAGCCCAACAAGGAAAGGTTGGGCCGAACTCGGCCCAACCGAAAATTCTTCTTCAGTCTGGGCCAGAACCGGCCCAGACGTGCAGGGGCTGGCCAGCGTTAGCAGCCCAGGGGGGGAGAATTATTTTTCCCCCCCCGCCTCCTGCATGCAACATGCAGGAGGCAAGGCTGCCACGAGAGAATGCAGGGAGAAGAAATGGGTACCTGGCGTGGAGGCGGTCGCTGGTGGAGCTGCGGTGGCGTGGCTCGCGTACGGCGGCTCCGGGCGGTGCTGTGGCGGTTCGAACGGCGGCGGAGAGAAAAGATTTTCTTCCTCTTCCCTCTCTTTCGTTTTCGGTTTTCTTTCTTTTCCTTCCTTTCTCTTGTTTTCTGTTTTCTTTTTGTTTTCGGTTTATTCCTTTCTCTTTCCCTCTCTCTTGTTGGTTCTCTCTCTCTCTTCGGTCTCCTCTCTCTCTCCTCCCTTCGGGGTCCTCTCTTTTTTTCTTCGGTTTCTTCTGTATTTATAGGGGAAGAAAAGACGGGACCATTGTTAGTGCGGTGCAACGGCTGGTCGGCCAACGTCTAAAGGTGGTGGGGACGAGGAGAGAGAGGCGGGAAGATTTGAAAAAAAAAAAAAAAGTTTTCTTCTTCTGCTGCTCTGCTTCGGGGGGAAGGAGGAAGATGAACAGTGTCGTTCAAAACGACACCGTTCTAGTCTTCCTCTTTTTTCTTTTTTCTTTTTTATATATATATGAAACGGCGTCATTTTGGATAAAACGCGTTGTTTCATTTAAATGGGTCAAACTTCAAATCAGTCCTCCAAATTCGGTCCCCGCCCCTCTTGTTGGCCGCCTTTTTCACTTTGGTCCTTGGCCTCTGATTTATGCAATTGAGCCCTCAATTGATTAATAAACTTTCAATTTCTTCAATTAGGCCCCTGAACCGAATAATTGCAGCCCCTCCATTTACGCGCCTCTTCCAATTTGGTCCCTGGTTTCGGATTTTCTTAATTAAATCCCTAATTGGCCCTTAAACTTCAATATTTATGCAATTAAGCCCCTGATTTGACCCAATAAATTCCTAAAAAATATATTTTGGCCCCAGAACTTAAATTTCTTCTAATTAAAGCCCAAATTGACTTAAAAATCAATTTTTCTTGCAATCAAATCTTCTATAAATTCAAATAAAAATCCAATTAAATCCATAAACATCCAAATTTGGGCTTTTCTCCTCAAAATTCAAATTTTCCTTCTCAAAAGGGCTTTCATCCTTTAAGAATATTTGTCAAAAATTCAATCCTTGTATTTTTAAAATTCCTTGACCAATTTTCTGACTGTTTTCTGAGCGCTTCTGCCTCCTGTTATTTTTTCTAACCTCTTTTGGCTATTTATTTTATTTTTCATGGGGACCCAAAAATGGGTTACAACAAGACCTGACACAAATCGACGACAGTACATGACGCGGAGTCGAAGTTGGCTTATGCATGACATTCCTCTTCTCCTGCCTAGTAATCAGAAGGCAAAGCATTGATGGTTAATACACTAGCTGGCCTCAAGCGTAGGAAGCCCGGTCGTTCCCGAAAAGGTGTATTCACACTTATTGAATATGGCAGGGATACACCTCATGAGTCTTCCTATTATTGATAGCTCTCCCTTTGATCAGTTAGGGTGCCATGACACCTATATTATGTTGTGATGGGTGCATGCTCTCATCCTACACCTTGGTATGCTAGGCTTTCTGAAGCTAGCTGCTGATGTTGGTTTCTGCTGGAACTAGTCAGTTTTGTGGATCATCACCAGGTGGATGAGGATTTTTTTTTCTTTATTCCAATTATTGTGGGATGAGTTCAAGGTCCTTTTGGAGTGAGTTGTTATTCTTTTGGCAATCATCTATTGGTTGTGTTGGCTGTTGTGCATGTGGATTCTCTGATCCTAGTTAAGCTACTAGTGTATTTTTTTCTCTCTAGTTGTGTTACATTCTATAAAATAGTCATGTTTAATGACTGTGGTTTCTTATTTAAGGGAGCTTGTTCCCTTCATATTTATATGCATGTATATTATGACTTGCTGGTCTCCAGCCTAGTTTCTTTTTTATTTATAAAATTTCTTACATTCGATCAAAAACAAATTTGCCTACATCTGTTTAGGGACATGCTACATTACATACTGCATCATTAGTTAGAATTAAACCAAGTATTTACCATAAATATCCATCTTTGCAATATGTTTGGTATACCAGCAAACATATTTCATCTATGAACTTTTAATTTTGCAGTATATGTGCTTATAGCGCCCCCACAAATTATTAAAATAGATCCATAATATAGAATAGAAATTTATATTGATTTTGATTCTTCATCTATTATTAGATTTCTTGAACCTTTAACAATGATGTTTTTAAGGCACGTTTTGAAGACTGTCATTTTGATGGGAATATTTTCCCATCATTAAGGAAAGAAAAGTTAGTGCCTGAAGCACGACAAGAAATTACTTGGAATAACCTAAACTTATCTCATTTTGATCTAAGGATAAATCAATGTGAACTTAAAGTTCAAAAGATAATTCATTTAAAAAATATTGCAAATCAATTACCAGATACTTATATCAATACCAATAGTGAAAAAGGTGGTTAAATCTCATATTCTAGTTGCAAATGCTCCATCTAGAATTAAAATCTCTAAGGGATAAAAGGCAACATAGTTGCAAATGAATCTATATCACGCTTAAAGCGCGAAAGACTTGTTAGTGCTAAGGATAAAAATCTTAGAAAATAAAAATTAAACAAATATATAATGATACTCCTGAAGATTCATCATCCATAAAACAAACGATAAATATTGTGTAGAAATCATCTTCCAATAATGATCATATTAAAGAGAGAGCTCCTGAAGAGGCATCTCCTAAAGAGATCTAGGTACCTGAAAATAATGAGATCTTCATAAACTATATTCACACATGAGAGATTTTGGATCAAAATAAAATTATTATAAATGATGTATTTTTATTTAAGGTTGCTTTCGGCATCACTAGAAGTGATGATGAAATTAAACCACAAAATGTTGAAGAATGTCGATATAGAAATGATTGGCCAATATGGAAAAAAGCAATCCAAACAAGGTTAAACTCACTAGCTAAACGTAAAGTATTTAGACCTATAGTTCATACACCTAAAGGTGTTATACCTATTGGATATTATAAATTGGTTTTTGTTAGAAAACAAAATGAGAATAATGAAATTATTTGATACAAGACACAATTTGGTGCACAAGGTTTCTCACAAAAACTTGGCATTAATTATGAAAAAACTTATTCTCTAGTTATAGATACAATCACTTTTAGATTTTTTGATTGGTTTAATAGTCTAAAAAACTTTAGATATACATTTAATGGATGTAGTTACAATATATCTATATGGATCATTAGATAAAGATATCATATGAAAATTCTTGAAGGATTCAAAATGCCTGAAGCCTTATATGATAAACCCATAAGTGTTTATTCTATTAAACTACAAAAATCTTTATATGGGTTGAAGCAATTTGGTTGAATATGGTATAATCATTTAATGAATATCTTTTAGAAAAAGGGTTTGAGAATAATAAGATTTGTCCATATATTTTTATTAAAAATCCACATCTAGATTTGTTATTGTTGCAATATATTTGATGATTTAAATCTTTTTGGTACTCTTGAATAGCTTATAAAAATTTCAAACTATTTGAAAGATGAATTTGAGATGAGAATATCTTGGAAAGACAATTTTATCTTGCTTTACAAATTGAACATCTTTCAAATGGAAAATTTATCCATCAATCGATGTATACAGAAAAGGTCTTGAAGCACTTTTACATGTACAATGTTCATCCTTTGAGTATACCTATGGTTATTAATCACTTTATATGAAGAAAGATCTTTTTGACGTTAAAAGAGAATGAAAAAAAATTATTGGTCCAGAAGTACCATATCTTAGTGTTATTGGAGCACTTATGTATCTTGCAAATTATACAAGATCAAATATAGCTTTTACAGTCAATTTATTGGCAAGATATAGTTTCACTCCCACAAAAATACATTGAATAAGGTTAAACATATACTCCATTATCTATGTGAAAACTAAAATGAGATTAAATTCATAATTGATTGCATATGCAGATGCAAATTATTACAAACAAGTTATTTGTTTACATATAAAGGTACTGCAATTTCTAGAGATCTGTCAAACAAACATTATTGGCCACTTTATCATATCATTTAGAAATTATTATAATCCATGAAGCAAGTTAAGATTGTATATGGCTAAGGTCAAGTATCCAGCTCATAAAAGAAAAATATAGATTGTCAACCATTAAAGATAGTCTAACAATATTGTTTGAAGATAATGTTGCTTGCATCAATAAACTTAGAGGAGGCTGCATCAAAGGAGACAAAACAAAGCATATCTCATAAAAGTTATTTTATACTCACAAGCAACAGAAGGGAAAAATTGATATCAAGCACATCAAGTCAAGTGGTAATTTAGCAGACTTATTTACAAGGTTTTATCAACCTCAACTTTCAAGAAGTTTGTCCATAATATTAGAATGCATCATCTTAAAGATTTATCATAAGACATGTACTTTTGACTAATCTAGTACTCTTCTAAACTATATATATATATATAAACATGAGATGCCATTATCCGAACATTCGTAGAAAGTGATTTTGACCCATTAATGGAATATGGATAATTCTAGTTAAGTCATGACTGGATTCGATCGCACATTAGAACATCCGATCCGTACGACGAACGATGGAAGCTATGTCCTAGGTACCTATATTTATAAAATGAATACGTGGGTGTGTGTATGATATAAGGTGATCTGAGTAAAGAAAGTGATGAGGCTATAAAAATAATTAGGAGTATTCTTATTTCCTAGAGATCCTTGCACAATATCATTCATAGCATGTTCTACGACCTTCACTTCAAGACTACACTAGCTCCTTCTTTAATGGATGTCTTCCGAGGTGTTACTCTCTTCCTGAACAAATACCTGCACAAAGTCCCCCGGGAGTGTTGATGGGGAACCCTTCAAAGATCAAGTCAGTACCAAGTATTTTTTATGTAACAAAAGACATTAATGGAAGTATTAATCAGCTTTTATGAAGATAGAGAGAAAGAGAAGGAAGGAGAGGTAGAGAATGTGTTTTTGTCTCAAATTATAAGATTTCGAACCCCTTTTTGTATATTCCACTCCCCTTTTATATTACCTGGCATGATCTGCTTTATATTACGTAGGAGGAGTAGAGATGTAATCTCATAATAGTAAAATAATATTATTCTACTGCTTGTACCATGACATCTAATTAATATAAGTATGGACAGCTTGTTCGTATTTAATGGGATTATGATGGGCATCATGATTATTAATTCAGACTCAGGCTATGGAGAGCTTAGTATAGAGTGACCTGTTAGTTATACACTCAGTCTGAGGGATGTTGGGCTCAACCCATGCCCGAAGCCTAGGAGAAACGGATCTAGCTCATGATTGCGCCCTAGATGATTAGGGACGGTCGCGTCCAAATCCAACCTGGAGCTAGTCGTGGACGCGTCCTGGCCTAGCGTGGGGTTGGGCGCGGATGTGTCTTGGCCCAAACTAGGGTTGGGCAACAAAAGGGATATATCCCTATTTTTGGTTGTAACTTCATGCAATGACCTTTCAAATGGAGTTGGTTCATTAACTATAACTAAAATTTATCAATGTTTCACTGTAGTGCGGAATAATATTCACTATGAGTGAATTCATTGTGGATTACATTGTGGATGCATTATGAGTGCTTTCACTGTGGACTGTGAGAGCTTTCACTGTGGACTGTGAGACTGCATTGTTTAGCAGGGGTGCCAGCCTGGAGGCAAGCCCCCTGGCACTCGGTCTGCCCACCCTTGGGGCTGGGGGCAGCCCACAGCGTCAGGCACATCGCCACCTGATGCTTGGTTTGCCCGGCCTTAAGCGATGTGGCAGACTAAGAGTGCACGTGGCGCTTCGGCTCCCACACCCACAAGCAGCCACCCAAGCATCGTGTGGCGCTTGATTTCATTTCTCTTGGGTGCAGTCCAAGCACTACATGGTGCTTGAGCTGCTTATATTTTTAGTATAATTGTATTTAAAACATTATTTTATTATTATTATAATTGATGTTTAGATTATTAATGGTAAAAATATTATTGTTTGTTTTGTTAATATTATTTTTTTAGTATAATTAATATTAAAATTATTATTATATTATTTCTTAATATATTTTTTTAGTATAATTGATAGTATTGGTAGTAAAAATATTATTATTTTGTTAGTCTAATTAATAGTATTGATCTCAAAACTATTATTATTTGTTATATTAATATTAATTTTTAGTATAATTAATAGTATTAGTCTCTAAAATACTATTATATTTGGTGTTATAAATAATATTATTTTTATAATAATTCATATTATTGCTACTAAAAATATTATTATTTGTATTATAAAAAATTTAGTATTTTCATTAAATTTATAAGAGTATAAATATTATTATCATCATTAATAAATTTAAAAAAACTATTATTATTATGGGGGAAAAAACCACTTTAAAACATGTGGCGCTTGGGTTCCCTACTAAGAACGGACAATCCAAACACTATGTTGCGCTTGGCCTGCTTTCTCTGCGCTATAGTCCAAGTATCAAGTGACGCTTTGGCATGGACACTGCAAGGCATGACCCAAGGCTAGCCTTGGGCTTGGTAGGGCAGAACCCAAAATAGCTTTGGGTGCTATTTAATGATTGATATCTAAGAAATAAATTTATTTAATATCCCATAAAATTTATTGTCATCTATCTCATAGTAATTGTAATTGTAAGATAGTATAACTATAACTCAAAATGTATAATTTCAAAACATTAAAAAAATAATTGAAATACTTTCGTATTAGTTAAATTTAAATTATTGAAAGAATATCATTTAGTATATAATAAAAACAAAAATAAAAATAATTTAGTTTTTTTAAATTTTTTTCATATATTCTAAATCATGGATTTGGATATACCTTCAGGAGCGGCGTGTTCTGATGAAAGAATCTTCAAGAGGAGCCTATATATAATATATCCCCCTACATGATTGCCAACAGCATCGTCTTTCTGCCTTTCTTGTTTGCAGTGGCTACTCTTTTCGCCGGCCCTGTGTACTGGATTGTGGGACTTGTCCATCCATTGCTGCCTTCGCATTCTTCGCATTTGTGGTATGGCTTATTGTCCTGATGGCTAGTTCTCTAGTGCTTTTCCCAAGTGCAGTCTCTCCTGACTTTACTTCAGGAAAAAATTCACTCATCTGCACAGTTCTTGGAGCATTCTTTCTCTTCTCTGGATACTTCACTCCAAATATTGGCGGTTCATGTATATTATGTTAAAATTTCCTTGAATCTGAAAGCGATGGCAGCTAGTCAGCTTAACCTGCCTGTCCGTGGAAAGAAGGATAGTTGGTTAAGGGGGACGCCCAGAGTCGAAGTCGTGTAACCGTGTAACTAAGCACATAACGTATAGGATAACTAGAAAGGCTTGTATGGCTGAGTTGAGTGGAGGGGCTAAGCGCTGTTGCATATTCTAATTAGCCCTTCTTCTCTTCCCGCTTCCCCTCCGTACTGTATGTAGGGAACACCGCCTCAGAAGGTATTTGATCTGTATTTCCATTTCCAATACTCCTGTGTTAAGGAGTTTCCCTGAAAGCTATGCTATGCCTTTTTACCTCTCCCTATCCCTATACGCTGGCTGTATCGAGTGTATCGTCCATGTACGTCTAAAGTAGGAGAATCTAAAGCTATGATATCTGTAGTTACATGTAGCTCCTTTTTTGAAGTTTGAAGAAAGGGGTGTCCAGGACATCTTGTAAAAGAAAAGCTAATGCGTCGGTTAAAACCAGATGAATCAATCTTAATAAGGGTAGGAAGACAATCCATTTAATAAGGGTAGGAAGACAATCCATTTTTGCTTTGCGAAATGAAACTCGATTTTTTAATTGTCCGACTGTAAATTCTGTAAGAACATTCAAGTGCATGTAAGGGTTTTCAATTCTTATAATAGAAATGTTAAGTTTTTGGTTCATACTATTAAGTTCTTCTTGTAGTTTTATCGGTAATTCTCTCCTATTAGTTTGAATAAATATAGAATTATTATCCCAATTTGAGTACCTCGATCCCACTTGAACATTCTCAATTAGAGTGGCTCTGGATTCGGGGTCCTGCTATAGACAAACACGAGGAAATAATAATGTATATTGACATTAGACAATATCATTTTATCGGTGAATGGCTATATTGTAAGCATTTCATTAGTTATGTATCAACATTCCAATAAAAATACTTGTATGCATCAAAAAACTCAGGTTCAACGAGGATTTCTTTAGTCTAAATCATTGTATAGAAATATAAGTATTTGATTGATCTAAAGTTCATGTAATTTATTCTTTATTAATATTTCTTTTTTATCAATCTTTGAATTGAATAAAACCGACTAAAATAGGAATCGCTTTATAGAACCTTTTCTTTTTACAATTCCATAATATCGAGTGTATTATAAGATCGTGATTAAATCTGTATATGTTTGGTAAAAAAAAATCTTCTCATTTGGGAATAATACAAAAAGAAAAGTGTTCAATTAAAACATGAAAACATGACTGAATTTGATCTAGTTACTCTTTGGAACTGAGTGGATGAAAGGGGGAGCTTCTCAACCGATGAAAAGGGTCCAATGACTTCGAAAGAATTGAACGAGGAGTCGTATGGTTGAGGTGCAATTTCATGTTCTGAATCTCGGTTAATCTCATCTCCCGCTTTAGGGATTATTTCGAGGCATTTCGTGTATAAGCCTCTTCAAACAAGACTTATTGTTATTGATTCAACGATCCCTATAGGATGTGGTCAACAAGAATTAATTATTGGGGACAAGCAGACCAGTAAAACAATAGTAGCCACATATACGATTCTCAATCAACAAGGACAAAATATAATGTGTGTTTATATAGCTATTGGTCAAAAAGCATCTTTTATGGCTCAAGTTGCCCAAATGGCGGATTCCCCGGCTACACTACAATGTCTCATTCCTTATACAAGAGCAGCTCTGGCTGAATATTTTGACATCAAGGTAGCTAGTCTGCCCATTTTGTTAAGATAAACAAGATGTATTCTATCATAACTTATTCTTGACAAGAAAAAAAAAACACAGTGCCGATAAATTCATGAGATATTATTTGTAAAATGACCTTGTTGAGTCATATATCACTTATAGAGCAAATTTCTATAATTGTAAAACCCATATGAGATACAAAAAAATAAACCATTCTTTAAAAAAAAAAATGACCAGAAGATGTTGAAGCAACATAAATTATTTGTATTGCACCTACTATTATCAACCAAGAAGAAAATATAAAATGGGCATGGTATAACAATTTCATATTTCTTTGAACTAATCCTTATGCCTCCCATTTTTAATAAGATTCTAGAATGTATAGTTGAACTAATAGCAGGAAAACCTCCCAAGGATAAGAGATATAGGGATAAAAAGAAAGCTACAAAAGGATCTTTCATATATAATCTTGTATAATCTTAAATGTTATCAATTCAAGTGCATAGATCAAATAATACAATGCAATCAAAAATTCCTAGATTCATAGAGATATAGAAGAGCATACCCCTTCACGATACACCTTCGATTTGTGTTAGCTTTTGCTACATACTTGCTTGGCAAAAAAATTAATTTTTTTATATATTTTAAATGGTTTTGATGTGTTTATAATAAAAATAATTTTTAAAAAAATAAAAAATATATATTATTTTAAGTATTTTGAATAAAAAAAACACTTGAAAAACAACCACTAACATACTCTCAACATTTAATAAAAATACCTTATTAGATTTGCATGTAATTTTCAACTCAAAAGCACCTCTAACCAATTAGAAACAAAAATAAATAGAAACATAGTTTCAATAAATTATATTTTTAAAAATTTTAATTTTTTAATATTTTTAAATGGTTTTGATGTGCTCATAGTAAAAATAATTTTTTAAAAATAAAAAATATTATTTTTAAATAAAAATACATTTTAAAAAACAACCACTGCTCTTTAATATTTTAAAAACAATACTCTAGTAGGTTTACATGTAATTTTCAACTCAAATAGCACGATTTTATCTACCACTACGACAAAAAAAGCCTAGATTTGCACTCACAAAGTATAATGGACTTGCAATCTTAAAACACTTTTTATTTTTTAATTATTTTAGGAAGGATGAAAGCACTCACCCTTTGTTGAAAGATAAGAACAAAACCTAGTCTAAAACTCACAATCTTTGTCCTGGCTGCGAGGTGATGATCCTTTTTCCAATCATTTCTCCTTCTTTTACGTGGTTGATTAAAATTAAGAGAAGAATGGGACAAGTTTAGAAGCACAAATAAACACAAAAACAAAAACAAAATCCTTAAATCCAAAAGGTCGCCTCATCCTTCAATCGAGCCATCACCACCACATCAGCCTCCACCAAAGTACACCCATATTAGCAGGTTGTAATAACTAATTAGTATGTATTAAAATTGAAAACACCGTTATTTATTTAGTTATTCTTAACTTAAAAATGAATAATTTATTAAGCATTCAGTTTCCACCCACTTTCTCAGTTTTGCAACTTGTCAACCGAGCCTTCTCCACGTCATTCATTTTGCATTTAACAAAGCGTTGACATGACCCATATTCTACGTTTTTTCCTTCTCTTTCTCCAGGTAAACAGAAAAAGAAAAACCCTTCATCAGATCTGTGTATTTGTTTATGGTTGTCTTTATGAACTTGAATTCTGATTCTTGCATGGATTTTCATTTTCAATGATTTTTTTTCTTACTTCTGGACCTTGTTTTTGCATTGCTGTTATACGTGCTTGACACTACGATTTGTGCTCTTTCTTTTTTCTGTTTCAAGTTTTAGTTTTGTTTGATGATGAGAATTGAGTTGTTTTTGTGTTATATTATTGACTCGTTGTTTCTTTATTGTTACTGTAATGCAGATTGATTCTTGGCTTTTTATTTAGCTTTATGATCGAACCATTTGATGTTTTGAAAGATAGTGGGGTTTTCGTTGGTGAAATTGTGTGTTGGAGATGTGAATTGGAGTGGTTTAAATGTTAATATCTGGGTTTCTATTTATATGCTATTGTAGATAGCATAATTGAGGTTCTGTTTGGCTTTGTGAATTGTGAAGAGAGTTGGAATTTAGTTTCTGTATATTGGGGGCTCGAGATGATTGGGAGAAAAAATATGGGGCGAGCGTCGCCATTGCTTTTAGTGCTTTTGGCACTAGGATTTTTCTTTGCGATGTATAACTTGTTGACTTTGGTAATACAATATAAGGATTCTAGTTCAGGAGCTGGATCAGGGATTCCTGATCCTGTAATACGGATGCCAGCCAATTTGAGGAAATTAGGGAAGTCGAATTTGAAATTCCATGTTGCCCTTACGGCTACTGATGCTCCTTATAGTCAATGGCAATGCCGGATTATGTATTATTGGTATAAGAAGACGAAAAACATGCCAGGATCAGACATGGGAAAGTTTACTCGAGTGTTGCATTCGGGAAGAGGTGATCATTTGATGGACGAGATTCCAACTTTTGTTGTCGATCCTCTTCCGGAGGGCTTAGATCGGGTAAGAATTTTTTATTTTTGCTTTTGCCACCGTTGCTTGTATTTATTTCTCAGCTTTTATTCTGTTACATATTGATTTCAAAGTTAAAATTATTGTGACCTTGAATTTGCTTTAGGAAATGCCTCTTAGTCATTTTTTATTCTTCTCCTTGGCTCGTTTACACATTGTTACCTTGTTAATTTAAAAGTGTTCCTGGTGAATTGATGAGGGATCCTGGAAGTATTGTGTTTCATCAATAACATGAACTATACAGGTTCAATTTTCATTTTACTCAATTATTTCTGGGGCTATGAGAAATCTTGAGATTTCTCAAGTATCTTGGTTTTAGATTGATTTCTATCAATAATGATGCAGACATTTAATGTGTTTCCCATACCAAATCTGTGGCTCTTCCTAATATTAGTACAAAAGCAGTCAATGCTCATGGTTTGCTTCTATCAAATTATCAATAATTAGTTAACATAATTTGCTCATATAGCCATTTCATGCTCTATCCAGGGCTATATTGTCTTGAATAGACCGTGGGCTTTTGTGCAATGGCTGGAAAAAGCAACTATTGAGGAAGAGTAAGTTTTTAAAGCTATGGTTTACAGTTTCCTTTTTACACCTGCTCTTTCGTTATGACATCTGAAATTTAGTGATTGTATGATTGATACAGAAGCATTTTGTGATTGATACAGATACATTCTAATGGCAGAACCTGACCACATATTTGCAAATCCTTTGCCTAACTTGGCACATGGAGATAATCCAGCAGGGTATCCATTTTTCTATATTAAACCAACTGAACGCGAGAAAATTGTTCGAAAGTTTTATCCCGAGGAGAAGGGTCCTGTGACCGACATTGATCCAATCGGCAATTCTCCCGTAATAATAAAAAAGGTACTCCTTTTATTTCATTTATAGCCTGTTTAAACCATTTGAACTTCTGAGAATTTTATGCATTTCCATTTTAGTTATCAGGGCTCATTATTGTGGGAATATAATTTAAATTTCAGTTGGAAAGACATGAAGTGCTGATCATTGACATGCCATTGTCCTTGTCAAAATGTCACTATTGTCGTAGCCATTGGGATGGGATATTTGCTTCAACTCTAAACAGTTTTGCTTATTAACATTTGGTGAGCTACACTTTATCTTTACAGTCACTGCTGGAGGAAATTTCACCAACATGGGTGAATGTTTCGCTAAGAATGAAAGATGACCCAGAGACTGATAAGGCATTTGGTTGGGTGCTTGAAATGTGAGTAATGTTTGATAGGATTCTTTCTATTTTGCTAATGAATTTAGATCTTGAATGGTTGGTATATATTCAATGTTACTCACATATCTTTGTTGATCTAAGGTATGCCTATGCTGTAGCATCAGCATTGCATGGTGTGCGGCATATACTCCATGAAGACTTTATGCTACAGGTACCTGTGGTTTATGGTAATGCTTCTTGTATCTCTCTATTTCTTAAAGTCACTCATTCAGAATTGCCTATATCCATGTATGTTTCAGCCACCATGGGATTTGGAAGTTGGGAAGAGATTTATTATCCATTACACTTATGGATGCGACTACAATATGAAGGTAAAAGAAGGGATCTCTCTCTCTCTCTCTCTCTCACACACACACACATTTATAATTATCTTTTCTGATTTTGATGTTTTAACTGTTATTCTTCACCTTCTATTTTTCTTTGTTTTTTTCCTGCAAATGTTGACAAGTTGTTTCTTAGACAACCAATAATTGATTCTTATTTTGTTGATTATGATTTGTTATTATCAGGGAGAATTAACATATGGAAAGATTGGAGAATGGCGGTTTGACAAGAGATCCTATCTCAGTGGTCCTCCACCAAAGAACCTTTCCCTGCCCCCACCAGGAGTTCCTGAAAGTGTGGTATGTTCACAACTAGATCTTTCAGACCATTTGGGAAATCATATTATATGAATGTCAGAAGATTCATGTTTGATAAGTAGGCTTAGAGGGAAAATGTTAAAATGAAGCCAGCCGGGAACTACAACGCATTGCGTTATTGTACAATTTGTTTTCTTGCTATAATGAACTTGCTTTTCAAGGAGTATGTTTGAATTAGAAGCCAAATAGGCTTTACCCATACACTGAAGATGATCAAGGAATTGTCATCTTAGGCAGAACTTGTCGAGAAGGAATATGAAGGGCAGATACTGTGGCACTGCATGGTACATGTATGATTTCCCTGAAAAGATGCCCATAATATTCCCATGATACATGGATTAAATTTCTTTACATAAAAACAATAGTTTGTATGAAACCATGTGTACATATCAACTTGGCGTGCTGGCCATCCTGATCACTTGCAATGTGAAACTGTCTGTCTATGTTTTCTAGTATAGAGCAAAAACCTTATCTGGTCTCCATCCAAATTTCAAATTACATGGATCTTAGCATCCTAGGTGAAAAGAAACCAAAACATACCTGCATTGAGTTGTTCAAGTATTCTTGGTCTCTGATGACATCCTTATCTGGTGTGAAGTAAAGGGTTCTAAGATATTTTCTGTTATTTGTAGTGACTGATGCCATGGGAACTGATAGTTAACATGATGATTCCTGTCTGGATTATGAATGATTTTACCTTATTCTCATAGTATGCCATGGAAGTGAAGGCACTTTTTTTTCTCTCTCTGTCTTTCTCATGGAGTTAATAATCCATTTATTATGATTCTCTGCAGGTGAGACTTGTAACGATGGTTAATGAGGCTACAGCTAACATTCCTGGCTGGGACTCATTAAACAGTGGCTGAGATTGAGATCTGGATCATAAGCTCATTGATCCTTGGTTCAATGCAAATCTCTTGCGTGAGAGATTCACCCATACTATCTACAAGATAACAGAATAGTGGTATACGAAAATAGGAATGCCTTCAAAACAGGGGGGTCTTTGGTTAGTGACACTTCGTGAATTGATCATGAAGGACTCTGGATTCTTTTTGTACACATATCTGCTACACTTGAAATAATGCTGAGTTTTGAATTTTGAATGTTTCAGACCTGTAAATTGGGAATTTCTTGCTTTCACAGTTTGTAGTAATCTTTGCTCTTTATGAAACGATGGTGAAGTAAGTTGTCTTGTGCTAACCGTGGCTGAAAGTCAACGGGCAGGTTTAATTTGATTGGCATTTGTACGACTATTTCTGTTTGAAGACATTTCAGTAGACTGAGGTCGTCTTTCATGTTGTTGTTTTAGTTAATAAAGGCCTAATTTCCACTAATGTAGTCCATTGTTCCTGCTGATTCCCCCCTGACATTACTCTGAGATAGTGAAAAGCATATATCTAAACAAGAAGAGTGTGCCCGACTGTAGTAGAGGTGCAAGTTCTAGTGGTTCATCTACGGAATCCTCTTGCTGTCATGTTTTAAGTGAACTTCTTGGAGCTCTTGTTCTGCAAGCATTAGCTCTAGGATGCATGAGCCCTGGAATATTGCTATGCAATTGTGTTTTGTTAATTTGTCGACATCCATTAAAATGTTTCTGGATGTATTAGGGTAATGGATTTTTTTTTCTGTGATCTTGTAGTATTGCTGAGCTTGATTTCATTATAAAACAGTATCAGTACAGCAAGAAATGGAGAAACCTTTATTTGTTTCACAATTGTTTATGTTTTTTTCTGTGTATACAATTGCTAATGTTGCTGAGCATGTAACAAAGATCATCATGGTTGATTGGTTGTGGGTTTGGATGTTCTTGTAGTGAGGGAGGGCCTCATTTGAACAATTTGTTCTTCATCAACTCCCATCCTCGAAGCATGAAGGCCTGCTTCCAAGAATCGTTTCACTGCATCCTCCATGTAATCATTCCCTTGCTTGACTGTCATTTCCTTCCCTATCTTTTCAAGGTAACTCGTCAAAGTATCCTCTCCTTTTAGCACAGCTGCAAGCTGTAGTAGCTCCTGCTGAAATTCGGTAAGCTTGGCATCTTCATTGGGCTCACTCTTCCGGATCCGAGTTGGAATCGGTAGTTGCTCTATTCAGGAGAGGGGACGAGAACAAGAACAATCGTTAGCAAAAAGCTCACGTATTCCAAGCCTGGAAAACGAGTTAAGGTGGCTAACCTGGGCAATCAGTTCTAGGCTCAGTCCGAGTCTGTACGATGCCTTCAAAGGTACCGGCCCATTCATCCCTCTTTGTCAAGAAAGCGGTCATGTTGAAGAGCTTCTTCACCGTCGCAGGAATGGATGAGTGCTCGTATTCTGACGTTGGAAATGGTGACCCATTGGGTCCATGGACAACTGCACCACCATGACAAAGCAACATCCATCAATTTTTAGTTAATTTCTCATTTCCAGCATGATAGGTCAACACTCCTCCAGTCAATTATCAGCAAAATGATTACACGATGATGCTATACATCGACAATTTTCCTTGCCTTCCATTTGTGAAAATCACACGAGATCTTGATTCTCCAGACATAATTAATCTCCTCACATTAAGACATGTACGTTGGTCGATGAAAACAAGGGAAGTGAGAAATTGGTATTTGTCACTTTTTCGCTAGCCTGGTTGTCATCCACGAGGATTTCATTTCACGCACTGAGAATGGGCGAGTGCGGAAAACACAAAAAGATGCAGGTGGTCACCTATTTCTCTTTTTCTATGAAAAAGCTCTGTAAAATAGGCTAGTCTATTTTGCACATAATCTAACTATTTGAAATTGTGAAAGCGACGTGAGTTTAAAATATTTTAAACGATCTAAAAATAAAAAAAAAAATTAAATAAAAATATTTAAAACTTTTAAAAACGCGGTTTACATTCCAAACACAGCTTGATGAAGGTATGGTTGGGTGACATTTAGGCTCCGTTTGTTTGCAGGAAAGTGAATTCTTTTTGGAAAGTGAATTCCGGGGAAAGTGAATTCCGGAAAAGTATTTTTCGATGTTTGGTAATGTTATGGAAAATGAACTGGAAAACACTTTCCAGTGTTTGGTTATATCATGGAAAATGAACTGGAAAATAACTTATTAATATTTTATTTTTCTCAAATTTATTAAAATAATGAGGAACAAATCTTACAAATTAAAAAGTTGAATGAGAATGAAATTGAAAAAAAAAATATAATTTCATAAATTATCTCAAATAAAACAAATAATAATCAAAATAATAGGGATCAAATCTAAAAAATTAAAAAAAAATGAAAAAATAAAGAAATTAAAATAATAATAATCAACATTTCATAAATTATTTGAAATAAAATAAGTAACAATCAAAAGAATGAGGATCAAATTTGATAAATAAAAAATTTCAATAAAAAATGATAAGAAAAAAACAAATAACAATTATAAAAATAAGGACCAAAGTTAATATAAAAATAAAATTTTAAGAGATGAAATTGAAAAATAAATGCTCAAAATAAAATATATATAGCAATCAAAAGTTTGAGAATCAAATTTGATATAATCAGCAAATAATGACATTTCTAAATTTTTCACAACTTTCGAAAAGTGTTTTCCCCTCAAATTTTTCAGGAAAACACTTTTCTGAAAACCAAGCCAAATTTTTCTTTTACTGGAAAGTGTTTTCCATTGACCAACTTTTCTACTGGTAAACAAACATAAGAAAGTTTGGAAAGTGCTTTCCCGGAAACCACTTTCCGGAAAACAAACACAGCTAAAAGGAAAACATTTTCCTGAAAACCAAGTCAATTTTTTTTTTTTACTAAAATTGACCGGAAAGTATTTTTCGTTGACCAGAAAGTGTTTTTCGTTGACTAGAAAGTATTTTCCGCTGACCGGAAATTGTTTTCCGTTGACCAACTTTTCTAATAACAAACAAACACAAGAAAGTTTGGAAAATAATTTTTTAAAAACTACTTTCCAAAAAACAAACAAGGCCTTAAGTTAAAGCTAGCCCTTAAACGTAAATGATAACGCTATGAATCAATGCGCACAGAGCAAGTAAATATATGCCGGAATTCGCTCTGAAAGTGATGTGCTACTTACCGGTGCCCTTCTCTATCCACGGGGAGACCATGATAGAGGGAACTCTAACCCCGAGTCTATCAAACTTGAAAAAAAAAGGCGCTGGTCCCACAATCCCGTCCGGACTAGGGACCCCAATTACAGGTGTAGCCACGTGATCGTAGAACCCACCATGCTCGTCGTATGTGATTACTAACAGTGTCTCGTTCCATTGTGGACTTGCCCTTAGTGTCTCGTACACCTGCAATCTCCAGAATTACAAAAATGTTTCTTGCGATTGAGAGGGGAGGGGGGGTGGAGAAGACATGTTTAATGAAAAAAACTCGGACAATCTCAACAATGGTGCTCTTGTAAAAATAAAAAAAAACGTAGAAGACTGGTAGAACCACCTACATGCACGTGAATGACTGTCCAAAATATATGTAAAACAAAAAATGGCGAGCACCTCTTTGACGAACATTTGCCCTTGATAAACATCATGGGAAGGATGATCGTCGTTGGCGGGGGATGTCTTCAAGTCCGTGTACCGCTGCTCAATCACAACATAACCAGGAAGCTTGCCTTTTTTCGCATCCTTCTTAAACGACGAGTCATAAGGATGGAATCTAGCAGTGTACTTGACCTTCCTTAGGTTCCTATAAAACAATGTGGCCGGGATGTTCTGGTAGTATATTCCCCAAGATATTCCAGCATCGTCAAGGTTTTCGAAAATTGTTCTTTGAGGGTAACCCTTAGCGAGCATTGCCGGGATGTTGCTGGTGGCTCCGGCAGACGTGCCTGAATGCACAAATAGCCGGTTGGGTTGTGTAGATGATGGAACCGAAGCAAACCACCTGCCAGTACCAGAATAGTTGTTGTTAATTGGACATTGCATGTGCTTTTACATGTACTTGCAAAATTATAGCTAAGTGGGTATTTCATAGTCGACAAATTAATTTAATACTCTCAGTTTTCTTTTCACAAAAATTATATATGTAGATAACTAGATAGACTGGCTAGAGGAACGTTCTCCTTCCAGTACATGGAGGGTTACAGACAAAAGGCCCCTTAAGCAACACAGATTTCTATAATTAAATAAAAAATCTTTCCCTTTTTTTATACAAAAGAAAGAAAGAAAAATCGGTTTCCTACTAACTGCACATGGCATGTGTAAGAACTAAAGAGAAGATGAAGGTGGCTTTTGGAGACGAAAATTAATCATCCGTTGAGCTATCTTTTTTCTCTCTGCTTTTTCTTATGGTTAAATCCCATCTAGAACATGCCACTGGTACAGTCCTGAGATTAATCATGACATTATTGGATTATATATCCATTCTATATGATTGTGGATAGAGTGAAAACCAGTGTTTAGTTTGAAAAATGGAATCGTTAGCACGTAGCTTAGTTAAATTTGGACAGACAAAAAGGAATAGCTGTACCTGTCAAAGACAGCAAATTCCGATACAAGTGCCCGGTAAACAGCTAGCATATCAGGCTGGAATCCGTTCATCACATCCCGGGACATGTTGGCTGATGGGTCCATAGAGAAAGCCTGCTGAGCAAAGCCGTTCATGGGAGGAGGATTCTTGGACGTGTCTTCAGACCCAAATATCTGCTCCCTTATTGCTTGAAAAGAGTGGCCAGGATCAGGGTCAACATACTGAGCTTGGTTATTGAAGAAGAATTTTGGTGAATTTGGATCCGTTATGTTCAGTGGATTCCATTGAGTGCCATCAACACCATTGATTTCAGGGTTGATTTTCTTCATCCAGCCTAGCATGTGATCAAAAGAACGATTTTCCATCACTAAAACGACAACATTTTTTATTGGGCTTGCATGGATTTGGTCATGGAGGAGTACAAGGAGGAAGAAGAAGATGGAAGTGGCTAGTTTAGGTGGTCTTTTTGCGGACATGTTTTGTTGCATTTGGAGATAGATCGGTAGAGGAGAGAAAGGGAGAGGAAGCTTTCGGCAATGGTAGCTTCTGGTGTTGAGTTAGATGCAGTGGGCGTTGCTTGTCTTTTTAGCCATGTGCCCAATCCTCTTATGACAAAGATATTTCCCATTTTGATTCTTGTGGGGCATAGAAATTGACTGGATGCATTAAAGTTGGTGTTTCACGCTAAGAGTGCCTGGTAGTAACTAGTCACGAGCGGGTCTGAATTTTCTTTCAAAAAAACAATATTAATAATTTGAGTTATAATATCGACTTGAGATTAATAAATTGAATTTCCTTTAATTAAATAAAAAAAAGTGATATTAACCAAACAAATTACTTTAAAAAAATATTATGATACCTTGAAAAAAAATGAGAGAATGAAATTGGATAAAAAAAAAAAGATAAGAAAATTAGGTCAAGTCAACAAATATTAAAGAACATAAAGGGAAACAATTAACTACAAAAAAAGATCTAAAATTAAAAAAATGATAATTAAAATAATGAGGGCAAAAATCATAATAAAAAAAATTGAGGGCAACTAAATTTTTTTGATTGGAGAGTTAAATTGAAAAGAAAAATAAATAAAAGGAAATAAAAGAATGAGGCAAATTTGAAAAAAAAAATAACAAGACATAAATTTGGTTTGAAATGTGAGATTAAAAACTAATAAAAAATTTATAAAAGAGTTAAGGAAAAAAAGAGAGAAATTCAAAAAATAAAGACCAAATTAAAAAATATATATGAAAAATTAAAATTGAAGTACTAAATCGAAAATAAAGAACACTTACACAAAAGGGAAAAGGATTAAAAAAAGAAATTAAAAGAAAAAAGGACATAATTTTTTGTTTGGAGAGTTAAATTGAAGAGAAAAATAACTCCAACAAAAAAAATTAAGGATCAAATTGAAAAATAAAATAACACAAAATAAACTTGGATTGAAGGGTGAAATTTAAAAAATGAACTTATATAAAAGGGACAAGTAAAGAAAATAATAAATAAAAAAAATAAGGATCAAATTGAAAAGTATTAATATATTACAAATTAAAATTGGAGAAATAAATTGAAAGAAAACAAAACTCTTGTTAAAGAGTAAGGATAAAAATAAAAAAAATAAAAAGAAAATGAATCAAATCATAAATACTAAAAAAACAAAGAAGACCATTTAGCATTTTTTGAGGGATGATAGAGAAAAGAAGAATAGAAAAAAGAAAGGGCCCAAAGCAAACTATCAACTCATTGATGACACGTGTTATACTAGTTGAAAAGGGACACGACAATGCATCTAACTATATATCGAATGGTCAAGTTTAACAATGGGGAGCGCCACCTAAAATACACGGGTGTCTTCCACGTGCCAACACGTACAACACCTATGCTAATAGTTTTTTGAAATCTAATATTATTTTATTATGATAAAATACAATAATATAATCGATAAAAATAGAAAAATAACAACATAACCAGTGTAAAAAGACATAAATATCATTTGATTGTTTTGGTTTAAAAAGTATTTTGGTAATCTAACTTTAATCTAAAACCGATAATACTATTTGACTAAAGCCATCATTTTTTGTCTCCAAAAACAATTTAGTATTTTTAATGTTCATATAAAACAAACATAGCTTAATACTATTCTAAGTAAGCCCATTTGTTATTTGAGTGAAGAGTAAATTAATAATTTTACTGCTGGAGTCCAAGTGAAATGTAAGCAGGAAAAACACTGTTAAAACGTCCCTTCACTTTTAGGATATTTGTCACAATAATACAAGATTGCCAATATTATCTGCTCTGGAACGTTTCGCTAACATTGACAAATGAGACTTTGTGAGAGAGAAAGAATTTAATATTCTTTTTTATATAAATAAATGGAAAAGGACTCTGGAATTTATGATAATACAGGAAGAAGGATGTGCAATCTATCACGTATCTAATTGGAAATGCAAGCTGTTGCCTCTTCTCCATCCTCCATGTAAACGAGGATTCGTTTTTTCCTGTAATTTGGGCGCCTGGAAAGGTAGACTTTCATGGTTTGTAAGAACGCATTGCTAGCTGCTCAGGCTTTTGTTTGTATTTGGGAGGGGATGATATATATATATATATATATATATATCAATGATACTTATTATAGAGAGATTAAATTTATTAATGAGAAATATTAAAAAAAATGAAAAACAATTAAGGAAATGGTAAGATGTACAACCAAATAAATGCTTGAATCTATAATGGTGATACTTTGTGAGCTAAAGAAAGTTAAGTGAAGGGAGGGAAGCTATTTTTAGACCTTCATTTTTTATTTCTTCAGACATTGTTTCTTATCTGTTTACGTTAACAAATTAAAATAATTTTAAATAAAAATAATGTACCGAGATCCGGGGTAGTTGCCAGGGCTAACAATCATGTACACGAAATGAAAAATCGATGCAATGACAAACGCACCGACTCCTTGCACGGCGTGTTGAGTTCGACTACTGCAAATGTGAATCCTGCACTTAAGGTCTTCTGATTGTGACCTAGAAAAAGACTCCGATAAGATGTCGGTAAATCACTCATCTTCATCATCTTTTAATTAAACAAAACTCCATGGTCCCGCTCTGGGAAACATGGTGTGATTTCTCTTCCATCAATCAACCAAGTTAGGTTCTGGACAGTATCCTCCAACTCTCTTTATTTTTATTTTCACCGAGACAGTTTGATTTCCATTGTCCTCACCTTTCATATTTGAAAAGATTGTAGTCAATTAGCCACTTGGGTTGACAAATTAACTCTTCTGTCCACACAAAAATCAACTTGGTTTGACTCTAAAACCTGACCCCCTTTTTTTGAACATTTCACCATTTCTTTCTACCTGTCTCACAATAATTTTGAACTCGCGATGGCAACATCATCCAAACAAAATATGAAAAAACCCCTTTAATTTGTCACATTTCCTCCTTCTCAGGTCCGAAGTTCTTTTTTAAGAAAAAAAAAAAGAGAGAGGAGGAGCTCTTAGTTAGTTTGGCGGGAGTTACTGTAATAATAATTAAGCATGTAGGATCATTTATACTTTATTAATTATATACCGGCACAGTAATTGTCACAGCAAGAGTGGCAACTGGCAAGTAGTATCAAGAGCAATGCTGTCACAGCCAAGAAGCAGTCAAAAATAACCCCAATTCCATAGTGAGATGAGAGGAATAATCCACTGATCGAGAATCCATTTGTAGTGTCCGGCTTAGAGGAGCACATACAATGCTCGTTGATCCTAAGCAACAAGATGTAAAACTTCGAACGGAGCACGTATTAGCACATTTCGGCTTCATAAATAACACTCCAATGCTATTAAAATGGTTTTTTAATATATTTTTTATTTAAAAATATATTAAATAATATTTTTTTATTTTTTTAAATTATTTTTAGTATGGATACATCAAAATAATCTAAAAACAATAAAAAATTGTTAATTCAAAGAAAAGAAAAGAAATAAAAAATAAATTATTTAAAAAAAAAAAACACATTGTTGTCAAATGGTTGCACGAGCCATGGTGCAGACTTGAATCAGCAAACCTGTAAGTGAAGCCCAACACGTATTTGGCCCGACAAGCATCCATACATTGACCCAAAAGAAAACTAGCGACTTAACAAACATGTAACATAGAAAAAAATGCATGACTCCAAACATAATAGTGTCTTTGACATAGAAAGGACACCGTTCAATGACTTATTCCTGGAAGTTAGGGTCTGAAACAGGTCACTTGTAACCCGTAAATAACATCATACAATAAAAATAAAAATAAAAAGTCTTTCTTCTATGGACTCTTAAGACCATGCACATGAGACTTCCAATCATCCATATAAAGAACTTCTGATAATATCAACATGCTACCCTCCAGCTTCTGGCGCTGATATCATTCCCTGGCACTCTCCCAACTAGAGCTCTGAAGTTAACTGGCACAGAACTGGTTGAGCAAGCTATAACATATCACTGTAGACTGAGACTATACCAGTAATCCAGAAAACGGAGAGCAGAACGAAAGTTTAGTAGGATGGTGAGTACACCATATCTTTATTCCACCAACTCCTCCGAATATAAGCCCAAAACCAACAGTTGCTCTTATTAACATGTTCTATCTCCAACCCAAGTAACCAGACCAGGCATTTACTTCTTACAAATTTCACATCATCAGGATGTTGCAATACTTGTCTTCTCCATGCAGGAGAGCTCCGCGAAATCTGTTTTTGAGATGGTAATCAGTGGATGCAATATACAGCACATAAATGCACTACTTAACCAAATCAAACAAGTGCTTGTTGAATAATCTAGTCAGCGAAAAAGTAGATAGATACTTACCTGTTCAATAGCAAGTGCCCGCAAAGGAGGCTTTCTCCAACAAAAAGTTAAATTTTAAATTTGACAAGGCTGCTAAGTTGGAGTTTGTATTTGGTAGCAAAAGGATGCGCAGTACATTCGCCGAAATCATTCTCAAAACCTCAAGATAAAAGGAATTTTGTGAGATCAGGACAACATTCAATAAGAGAGCTTACACACCAATGATGGGTGAGATGCAGTGTATAAGCCTGAATCTTACCATCTATGCTTCCATGCTGATTCACACAATATAACGACCACCCCAGATGGACTGTCCATGATATTGCTCAGGAATTGGAGAAAACTGCTGGTTTCCATTAATGAGTTGTTGCTGCAGCTGGTGTTCTTGCTGTACTCGTTGTTGCTCAAAACCCAGATAGTTCTGCCAGCCTTTCTGTTTCTCTGCTTGGGTTTGCACTGGCGGTACCTGTTTCCCCGGGAAGGGAAAGCTGGCTGTCCCACTCAAGCCATTGCTGTTACTTGTGTACTGTGGTGCTGCATGAGAAATGACATTAGCAGAACCATTGAGCCCAGAGACTTTTGCTGATGATGGCAGCTGATAGCCATCCAACCAGCTATAATCATCCTGTAGTGGATTCTCAGCCATCAAAACTGAACCAGAAACTGGTTCACTCGCTTGCTTAGGAGGAACAGAATTAAAACCTGGGGGAGGCCCAAGGTGCCTTAGAGGTCGGCTAACTGGACTTTTTCTGAAACCTGGTGGCAAAGCTGCCGATGTCTTCACAGCCAAACTTTCAGCAACAACCCCAGAAGGTGCATAAGTATCAACCTTTGATGGAACAGCAGTTTCTGCCACTTTTGTCTGACCATAAAACATACCAGTATTTACATTCAGAGATTGTTGGACAGAAACTGGACGAACAGCAGGATAGGCCATGCCTAAATCTTTCTGCATCTCATGTTCCATGACATGCCCATTTTCCATGAACCTGACACCTTTCAAGCCATTGGCAAGAGAAGCAGCTTCTTCAACTAACCACTTTGAAGTATGAGGCTGGATAAGTTGGAGATGCGGAGGGACAATAGTACCATGAGATACAGATATCTGAGAACCTGCATCAAAAGCAGCCTGCTGCCGAAGAGTATCAAGAGGGGCTGAAACAGAACTGCCATAAAAGTGCAAATCATCTGCTGCATTTCGACTAGGTTTCAGACCTTCATGAGGGGCCCATTTTGGACTAAGCACATCATTTCTCTTCTCAGTCACTACTGGCTTGAAAACAATCACTTCATCTTCCTCTTCACCTTCAGTGTATGGGTGTGGATTAGGCTGCAAAGCTACCAAATTCATTGTTTCTTCAGGCTGCATTTCTTGAATCACATCAGCAGCTCTCAACAACCCATCATCTGAAATTTGAGGCTCAGCACCAATAACAAATTTTTCATCTTTGAATCAAAATATATTGTTTGCTGATCGACCCTAACCATATTTGCTAAGGCCTTCCCTGCTGCTAGAATCCTTTTAGCACGAGCTATTTTTTCCTTACTGCCATCGCTTCCAAACAAGTGCTTCCTTGAAAAGTCTAAAATAGTATGAGCAGGAAGAAGTGGTGAAAACCCTCTCAACTCAAAGTCTTCCCACAAAGCAAGCCGGTTTTCTGTTTCTCCTTCTTCATAACGGCTCATGTTAAAGAAGCATGTCTCGTCTTCATTGTCATCAAGAGACATTGAGCAACATGAAACAATCTTGTTCAAAAATGATATGCAGTGATTCCAAAAGTTCAATCTTACAGCTGACTGTTTCTCATCTATGTCACTGCCTGATGCTATGTCAGGACAACAAGCCAACCATTCTACAAAAACCATAATGCCAGGTAATAGGTAACTTGAAGAGGGATCATGAAGCTGTGCACACCTATCTAATATGTGTCCCATGAACTCAAAAACAGAAGTAAAGGCATTCTGAAGCAGAACAGCACGCTGCACGATTTCTGCATATGTCTGACCTTCAGCCTCCTTCTTCACATGGTGAACAGTAAATATAAGAATGGAGATGAGGCGAACAATAAAAAGTCCATTTTCAGAAGCATCTGCACCAAAATTCAGCTCCTCTTCTGGTCCAGAAGAAAGAAGCTCTGAGAATCCCATGCTAACCAGTGCCAGAACTTCCGAAAATGTCTCCATGCTGGACCAAGAAAAAAGTGACGCTAGGGAAATTAGTCATCAGAAGTAGGCTAACAATCTATTAAATTAAGAAAACTTCAAGGTAAAATACCTAGTGCGTGTGAAAAGAATGCCATTCAGTCGGACAAACCGAACACAGAAGGACTTGTACATCTCACGAATTTTAGATGTCTTTTCCTTGACAGCACCTGCTTCCAGTTTCATATCCTTAGATGCAGGGTTTGCTTCTCCCTTTCCTCTACCTTTGCCAGTCACGCGCACAGGTGAATCCTTGACACCAGAGACTTTCGCATCCCCAAGCAGCTGAGAGTAGCTAAGACGATTCTGCCAATACACAAAAGATGACCTTAACTTGAACAGAAATATTAAAAGGTTAAACTTTGCATGTAGATGACTATACAATCAATCTGTGCATCTTTTAGCTTTAGCAGAACACTTAGCCTTCAGGACACAAGTCAAGCTACATCTCCATACTCAGAATTTGCTAATCAAGTTTTAAGATGAGGCACATAAAAACAGCAGATCACAATAAAAAAGATACCTTCTCAAAAGCAACAATCAAGTTATCTCTTGCAGTTGCAAAGGGATTATCACTGCCAGACTCCTAAAATAGCGATACACAGCCACCAACTCATCCCCTGAATAGGAAGCCAAAATGGCAAGCTGCAAAGATTAAAGCTCTTGTCAAACAGGAGATCAGGATCACCATGAAAAAAAATTCAAAAAGAACTGTGATTGTATGTGCTATTGAGACCAAACCTGGTGATGGGGGTTCCCGCTTGATGGCCACAGAGATGCAGCTTGCAAGTAGTAACTTGAAGCTGCTGCATACTCACGAGTTTTGGAGTCACCATCCCCATATAGTCCTTTATACCTAGCCAGGTCACCCAAGTATATCAAACAACGGTGACAAGAGACCAAACCTTTCTTAACATCAGTCTCCGTAACAGCTCGATTATCTGAATCCTCAGAAAAATAACCCAGAGGAAGCCCATACTTTGCTCTGATCTTCAGAATCAGATCGTGATAAAATCCAGTTGCTTCTGAAAGGAATGTTTTAAATTGAAGCCTTATCTTGTTGATTCGATCAGGTCGTGCAGGAACTTTCGGACCTGGAGGTGCATTTGAGCCAGTAGAAGCTAAAACAGAACTATAGTGAGATCTTAGTTCCTCTATGCGCCTATAATGCAATTGCCACAGAGAATATTCTATATTGTGCTGCTCAGAAAAACCATGGTCCTCAAGAATATCGCTTCATAGTTCTCACGCATCTGTTGCCATGAATTGGGATCAGATGGAACTCGAGCCTGAGCTGACCTCCGGCGCTTATTCTCCAACTCAAGGTTCTGTGCAAGAAGCAAATAGAAATAAGCCCATGATTGCTTCACTCTAAAGGGAGAGGGAAGATCCTTGTTTTGGGTTTTAGATAACAAGGAAAGGGCTGAGTTTGTAGAAGAAAAAGGAAATACCTTCTCATACAGGCGTTGGGCTCGCTCCCGTGGTAAAGGAGCAGACATTTTATCCATCTGCACAATCATTATCCATCAAATGTATTTGACTACTTGAAATTGCACTCAATCTGCAGGGAAAAAACTAGAAAAATAATTAGAACAGCTTAGCAACAATATAGAGAGAAATTCAGAATTTATAGAAATAAATGAGAAGCATGGAAAGGAAACGGAGAATAAAAAAAAAAGCATTTGAAAACTACTAAAATAAGTCACCTTCATCCAACATCAGATTCAATCTTTAAGGTTTCATTACAAAGATTCCCATTTTTATATACAACACCACAGACCTTCCACACTCTACAATAAATTCACTTCCCCCTCTTTAGGGCATTTAAAACACCATTCAACATTCAAGACAAAACTAGAACAAACCGATCAAGACCAACTAAGCCAAACATTAAGATTTCATGTCTTTCTCATGGTCTTGCACATCACATCCACAACTCACTAAGACAAATATTTGATTTCATTGTTATAATATGACTGGCAATCCATTAAAATTGAAACCTCATAAACTAATCAACTACCTTAACGCATCAATAAAACTTAAAATAAATCATATGCCTTACTTCTCAGTCGACTACCTTAATACACATCAATAAATTTAAGAAAAAAGAAGTATGAAGTCAAGAGTCATTCTCCGTAATTTTGCACAAACTCTCCAGCTTGGTTACTAACAAAAAACAACAAAGAAAATAAAAGAAAGCTGGCTATCTCAAATTTTCCCTGTCAGCAGAGAGCAGTAAAATTAAAATTTAAAAGGGGAGAGAGAGAGAGAGTTAGTTCAGTTTATTTCAGATTCTAAAAATTAATTAAAAGAAAAAAGATAAGAAAAAATCATATGGTTCTAAAATTTCTTTTTCTTGCAAGGTTTCCTCAATATCCTCAGCAGCCATACAGAGACTGAATTTCTTTTAAAAAAAATCAAATCCATAAACGAGTAAAAATAACGCGTTCCCAAGCAAGAAAAAAAAGAATAAGAAAAAGAAGAATAAAACACGACTACTAACCGATCTGCAAAGAGTGGATGATCAAAGCAATAAAAACACATGAAAATCAATCGGTTAGAAACCACAGATTCCAAGAATAAAGAGAGGGTATAAGAACAACGCATACCAGAACAATCAGATCTGAGACGGAAAGAGAATTTCTTCTTCGTCTAATCAAAGCATCGATGAGTAGAATTTGATTTTCAGTTAGGGTTTGTTTGGTGATGGTTCGCTGGAGAAAGAGGGGGAAGGGAGGGGGGGAGGGATTTGTTTTAGGTAAAAGGAGGAGATGATGAGGCTACAAATTCTATGCGTCTTCTTTCTCTCTCTTTCTTTTTTTGCTTTTTTCTTTCAGGCGGCTTGCTATTCCTCGAAACGCCACCGTTTTGTTCACTATTGATGAATAGGATTTTTAAGTCTTATTATCTGGTGTTATTATTGTTAATTAATTTTCTGATTATCATCAATCTTCACGCTCCGTGCCACCAGAGTTTATCTCACTCTCCTATTACTATTTTTTTAGAATGTAAAATAATATTTCATTAATATAAAAAAGACGTAAATATATCACTGTTTTTACATTAGAATTGTGCAAAAATAACAAAAGAATTAAAAAGGATATTGAGAGAATGAACTGTGAAAACTAGACTTTTCAAGCACCGAACGGTTATTTCATTGGCTTTGATAAAACTTTTAAATTTAAGCTGCTTTTATGGGAATTTGTAGCAACATGTGATCGCATATGAGTTGAAGTCATCGTGAATTAACGAGGAATAAACAAAAATTATTAAGCTTCACTGAATGAAAAATCCATATCCGTCAAAATATCTAAATCTTCATTCAATTGAAAATAGTTTAAATTGGGTAATTAGTTTATAAAATATAAATAAATAGCTAAGTAACATTGGATGAAAAAAATTTGAGGATATTAATGTCCTTAATCATGACATTTAATCAGGTGTCATTATTTTTAATCGCGACATTAATTAGCTAACCTTTTTAAAAAAACAGCTAGATATTTTAGAAAACAATTAGGCGATAGTAAAAATGATCGGACTGTATTGGCTAGTCTAGTTCTGGAAAATTTTGGTGTTTTGGGACTGCAAAAATTTATAAAATCATACTTTCTGTTATTCTGAAATTTAATTTATTTTATGATTTTTAGAGAGTTAAAAAATTTATAATTTTGATAAATTTTAGACAAAGTTTTTTCTATATAGAAAGTATACCCAAAATTTTATCCCGCTTAAAAAAACATGCTAAAAAACACAATAACCCCAATGAATAAATTATAATTAAACTCAACAAATTCTCACATTTCATAATAACGAAGTAGCTCCAATAATAGGAAACAAAAAACATATATATATTTTAAATGAATCAAGAATAATACAATAATACAATATTCAAGTAATCTCAAAATATAAACATAACTCATTTATCTATTTGTGTCTACGTCATCTACTAGACGATCCAAGCTTATCAGCAACACGACTAAATCTAGCTTTTCCACCTTCTTAAATGGCCTCGTCATCTACAATGTCATCATCAAGAATTAACCTCTCTCCAAATGCATCAAGTCCAGTCTGGCAAATATTTAACCACCGAGATGCAACAATCTGAATTCACTTTATTAATTAACATTACGAAGATAAGATGCAGCTTCTCGCCCCTCCCGTAACATGAAACCAACCTAATATTAATAAGACATTAATGTTAAATTAAATGATTAATACATAAAACCCAACGTTTAGCATTTTATAGTTATGAAAAGTTTTATTACTTACGAGATTTTGAATTTGTTGGGCATGTTGCTCATACAACATGTGTTTAGGTGGAGGAACCTTTATGGGATCCAGATTAATGACTCGACGTGTGATACTCATGTACCAAATAATATCCTCCTCATCTGTAATCACGTGATGCATCTCTACAAATATCACATTTCTCTATGCATCCCATTGTGAAACTTATGCTCCATGCCGGCTTAACCAGTCATAATCATTATTTTTTACCCCGACGAGTTACAGTGTGCAATGTATCACTCGTGTTGATGTTGACTGGAATGTGTTGTCTGTTATCGAACTGCCGCATTACCCGATCTAGACAATGTAACTCGACCCTCTAAAAAAAATTAACGGGACCACTGATGTCCATATGTCCATCCCACTGGTGAAAACAACCGGAGTAACCGTTGATCTTTACTTCGAGTAAGGTGTTCATATGACCTGTAGAATATTGATTTTAAATATTAAAAACAATAATTTAGTGAAGTGTAATGATTTTTATGACACGAATGATTAAAAAAAAAATGAATAGCATATGTCTAGCTCACTCCGGTAAAATACCAACATATATGTTGGATTATTTTAAAACACTTTATCAGCACACCACCTAAAATTAAAAATATATTAGTTTAATTTATTTTTTTAAAAGTTAATACTATATAAATACATATAATTGCAAAATAACATCATTGTACCTGCACCTGAGTGGGAGATGAAGTGTAATCCTTTTTGTCTAAGACAGTCATAGATGGCAATCGGGGTATATGGGGTCTACACACATGAAGATGTTCCCACGATTATAATTGTTATTCAATAAAAAACTTAAAGTAACAATAGTATATCTTGCTTCATACCTATAAAAATAGCAAACATCCCTTAACCATTAACCCACTTCATGAACGCAAGAAATAGATGCTTGAACAAGCATACCAAGATAGTAGATCTCCAACTATATGTAGAATAACATCAAAACCATCAAGGAGAGTCAGAAAAATTAAGGGCACATATCTTTCTATTAGGTAAGTAATAACATACTACCAAACATATAGAGTATACATGTTCTAACATGCCTACATGAAACATTAAAATTATCATAAAATTCATGCAAACTTAACAAATAATCAACACATTAAATCATAATTGATTTTGTACCTTCATAAGACCTCTTTGTTAGTATCAACTAGTGGTGTTGTAAATATCTCATCGATCTATTTAAGACGTATTTACCCCCTTTTCATTCAGAAGGAGGGGGTCAATCCAAATGCTCATTCACATAACGTAATTCGTAAACCTATAAAGAAAATACCAAACTGGTGCTCTCTTGCCTTGAATCATCAAGCGTAGTTAATTATATTACTAGTTGATTTCAACAATATACACAAAATTTCTAATTCAACAACTTAACATAAATTAAACAAAACACATAATTAATTAAAAATATTATTTCATAATTAATTTGACTTATTGTCATGTTTAAATATATCAAATTATCTCTAAATAATGATGTTCTTAACTAATTTCACATTAATTTAGCAAACCCTAAATTCACAATAAACCTTAAATTCAACCTAAAAAATTATTTTATTTCAACCAAACAAAACACAAATTTATAGCAATGTAGTATATTTACCTTGCTTGTAGAGGTAGAAAAAAAGTTGGGGTGGCGGCGGCAACGATGGTGGTAGTGATGGCAGCGACCAAGAGAACGGTCGATTTTTTGTTGTTTTAAGGACAAATAAAAGGATTTCATGGATTTTTTAAAGAGATTGTAAGGGGAGACATATGGTTTTAGAGAGATAAAGAGAGGTTGTATGGTTTGTATGTCCTCTTCATCAGGCTGCATTTAAATTTTAATTAATGTTATGCTTTAGAATTGCGATATCTACCTTGTCGCTCTTTTTAATAGAAACACTTACTAAATGTTGCGCTTCCAAAGCATCAAAATGTCAAACTGTGTTATTTTGCCATATCTTTTTGAAACAGTGCTCTTCCATTGAATTTTTACGTTTACTGTGCTAATTTTACAAAAAAACAAAAACCTTGAAAATACTCACTAAATCTTTATTCGAAGGAAAAAAAAATCTCTAACAAGTAGAAAAAAAACCCTCTATACGAAAGAACAATTTACAAAAAATAAAAAAACTCATGGTAACACAAATATTGATAATAATGAAAATTTATCTACAAACATTAAAAAATCCAATTTAAAAACAATTAGATATTAGATCTTTATTAAAACATTTTTTAAAAAAAAGGAGGGAAAATGAAAATAAATAAAAATGAAATATGTGATCCTCAAGTACTAACTAATATTCGTATTAGTTATCCATACTCTTGCCTTGTCTTTTTATTATCGAGTTTTGCTTTATATTTTACCTTGTAGCTTTTTTCCTAATACAATGAAAAATTAAATTAATTTTTCTTTATCCCAAGAGGTTATAATTATAAACTTACTTACTCAATTACAAGTTGTTAGGATTCAATGATTGTATGTTTGTGTTGATTATGACAAGGTGAGTTATTATTCATTTAAAAGATTCAATTAAATTCAAGGCAATTATCTAAACTTTTTAAATGAAATGTGACAAAGATAATGATGAAATTGGTTTTGGTAATATGACCCACCCTTCCTTGGTGAAAGCATGGGTAAATCATTGTTGTTACCTGCATAAGGGTCCTTTTATATATTTGAGAACTCTCAAAAGATTAAATTAGTATTGGTTTAAAGAGAAATTGATTGTACTTTCTAGAAAAAAGGCTTAAGAATTGGCGCAATCATCTTTTTATCTTTTATTATAGCCCATTGGGTGCTTCTCTTTCTTGCAAGAGAAATGTTGGCCTGCTATATTATGATAAAATATCTCTAATTTACAATCTAATAAGAATATAATATCTTTAATTCATTAGGAGGTGTTTGGCTTAGCGCTTGGCTATGCCAAAATAATAGATCTAACAACTCATCAAACCAATAGACGTGTAGGCTTAGATATTGGCTACACCCATGAATGATGTCTAACAACTTACTAGATCAATAGGGGTTTGCGTTTAGCGTTTAGCTAAGCCTAGACACATGTGGCTGGTGACTGGGGTTTGCACTTGGTCGAGCTCATAGATGGTGAGTTTTAATCTTCTCACAATTAATTCTTTGGAGAGCAATTTGAACCAAATAAACAAACAACAAATATAGATATATCACATTGTAAAAAAATCATTTGATGAATTCAACATAGATGTTTTCATCAATTTTAACATGTTATGGTAACTTATTTAAGAAAAATGACCGATATCGCTAAAGAAAAATATAAGCAGCGCTAACATTAATTCACATACAATGTATGCTTACAATAAATGTATTTAGTGGGTTGTGTATCAATTAACATTAATATTTTTTTTTATTGAAAAAAATCAAAGTTAGTATCTTCATTTATTGTCAATGACACATCATATAATTTATTGTTCAATTTTTTTATCTCGTAGAGGAAATTGTAAAGTTAAATAGATTGGTTGCAATATACTATTCAAAACATATCATTCTATCTTTTTATTTTCATATTTTTTAAATCTTTAACATTTCATTCTTAAATCTTATTTTCTCAATGTTTTTTCTTTATTTTTCTCTATGTCATGCCAAAAGCAACCTTAACAAGTAAGAAAACAGGCACATGAAAATGATAACAAGCACAGAATTAAAATATTTCAAGAGATTATTGATGTTCTTCATATTAGTAAAGAAAAACGAATGTTGTTTTGAACGCGCCAGAGAAAGAGAGTGAGCAAAGAACTTGCCAGACGCTGACTGGCTGCGAGATTATTGAGTCGGTCCACGCTTTGATTAGGACAGGCATTGGTAATAACGTAGCGCCTACTCAACCATGATTCCACGCCATGTCTCTGCTCTCCATGGACCCATCATGGAATTTTTCTTGCCACTGTTTGAATTCATCACAGCCGTCAATATAGTTTTATCTTTGACCTCGGACGGTCATAAAATCATGGTCTTGTGATTCATTATCTACATCCCACCCACATCGTGTTCTACCTTTTCCGCTTTTTTTTTTTCCCTTGAAAACTAACTCTGAATTACTCAGGAAAGTGCCCAGATCACAAGAGCTAATTTAGAAAATCTTTTTATAAAATATTAATATCTTAATTAAAGTTTATCATCATATATGCAGCACACGAATAATCTTAATATGAATTGATAAAAGACTATTTTAAATTAATGAAATACAAACTAAATATATATTGACGTGTAATTTTCAAACCTATATATATTTGGTTATATATTAAAACTATTTGTTCAATGCTTTTGAACCTTGTTTTTTTATTCAAAGAGGTATTCTTATTAATTCATGTTGAAATTATTGAAATGCTGTGTTTGTAATTGTTAATTTTAATGAAAATAATCCATAAAAAACATAACAGATAACACAAACAAACAAAATATTATTATTAAATGATTTTTATGTAGAAATATCAAGTAGAAAGCTGAAAAGCATGGGTTTTGTTCATTTTCGCACTGGATGAACTATATATACAAATTTTTTTGTATTTTCAATTCTTAAACCTCTTTTTTTTTTGTGATTGCATTTTTTTTTATCAAATTCAAGGATAATTGAATAAAATTTGCCAGCTAATCATGAAATTGAAAGATTGAGGATCAAAATAGAAAAAAATATCATAAATGGGTGATGATTTCAAAATTAATACAAAATGTTTAATTTGATCCTCATATTTTATAAATTATAAATGTTCGGTACCTCAATATTTTATCAATTTTATTTTTATATAAATTTTATTTTGTTATTTTTTAATTTTGGTTTGAGAGAGGAAAGAGAGAAGTTGTTGCGTTCTAGTATAGATAAAGAAAATATTGTTGACATTGATTTATGTTATAAACGGTCGATCTTTGTGTTAAAGGGTTTTATTTAATGAAAGGAGTTTATATTAAGTGATTTTTTAATCTTGAAATTGCCTTAAAAAAATATGAGCCTAGAAAGATTTTTAGTTTCGGGTTGATTTGAGGTTTGAGATGATTTTTTAGGTTTTAGAGGCCAATGGTAGGTTTTATCACGGCTCCTAAGATGTTTTTTCGATGTTTCAAGTAAAAAAGAGTTGAAAATAGATTTTCAAATCAAAGAACCATTTGATCTATTTTTCAGTCACAACAATGGCTGGATTCTGATCAAGCGATGCATTATTTAATTTAAAACAAAATAATAAAAAAGACCCATCCGGGGGTAGTGAATGGGTGAGGTAGGCTGGCCTAACTTGAGAGACCCAACATCACTTGACTTTTTTTTTTATATAAATTATTTTTTTAAAAAATTATTATTATTTAATTTATATATATACTAATACCCTTTTGAGTTGAGATTCATACAAGATCCACATTTAAATCTTATCTTGGAGACTCCCTTAATAAATTAAATTTACGAGATGAGATAATTTTTTAATATAGTATCAAATGGTCATGAATTATAATTTTATTACCTTCTAACTCGAGAAAATATATTAAAACTAATATTTTAGAATCTTTCATTTAAGAGTATCTCTAATGAAAGATGTTATTTTAAAAAGGTAAATTGATAAAATAGTATAAATATAACATTTTTTTACAATGTATATTCTAATAAAAAAAAACCGTTTGAAAAACTAATTATATTATAGTAGAATAAATAAGTGTTCTATTTTTTTTAATGATTTAAATGTTTTTTTTTACATGACTATATTTAATTAGTTTATTTTTTTGTTGGTTTTATTTTATTAGTTTTGATTTTTTAAAAAGATATATAAAATTAATATTTGCGGCAAAAAACCATTTTACCATTTTGTTTGACTTTCTTCCTAGGAAATGAAAAACAAGAAAAAAAAAGTTAAAATATTTTTATTTTTATTTTTTAATCTCCATTTAACAGCTGCGTTGGAGATGCTCTTTACACTGCTTTCACCACGTCAGCAATTAAGGAGATCGGACGGATGCTGGGGAAGAGAGTACTATTATTGTTAAAGGATTTAAAGTTGAATTCTGACAGAGTAACCCTTTGATCACATCTAAATTAATATAACTTTACCTGCTCGAATGAGAATGCGTCTTCGATGATAAGATAACTGTGGATTAATGAAGAACACTTCATTCATTATCGGTTTAACCTAGCCAGGCTATATCATCCAGTATTAAATTAAATTAAATTAAATAAGGAAGAACTAGCCAATCCAGTAACAGTGCTGACGTAACTGCTCCGGTCATGGGCCAAAACAGGCCCAGGTCGGAGCTCACGAAGGCATATTAAAATCTGCTCGAGGCATGTTTAATGACGTATTTTTTTAGGTTAAAATTTTGTTAGGAAATGATCTACAATTATTACAATATGGAATGTTAAAAATTAAAGAATAATCTTGAAATTTTTTTTAAAAAAGTTGCCAAGATACCAAAACTTTAACCATAAAACTTTGCTCGGAAAAATAAAAACTCGTTTTTTTTTCAAGTGTATTCTATTTATTTTTGAATTTTGAAAGCGCTTTTAAAAAAAATTAAATATTATTTATTTATTTATTTTAAATTAATATTATTTTGATTTTTTAAATTATTTTGATGCGATGATATAAAAAATAATTTAAAAAAATTATTTTAATATATTTTCAAGTGAAAAATATTTTAAAAAATAACCACATTTTAATGCAATATAGCTTTTAACTCCCGTTGAAAAAATAAAAATTATTTTCTTTTCCAATGCCTATATACAAAGGATTTTAGCTGGTTTATTAAAATAAAAAAAAATGTTATTTTCCTCTTCGTTTCATGTAGAAATATAGTTTTTCAAGTTGTGTTTCAACAGGCAATTACGATTTAATCTGTTCATATTTTTAATTTTTATTAATCATTAAATGCTGCTTTGTATGCATGCCTGTTTTATTGCTTGCAGTATGTAATTTGATGTTTATTCTAATATTCAGTTTCGATTTAAATAAATGCAGTTTTATTTATTTCTCAAGAGATAAACTAAACATTAGTTGGATTTTATATCTATCTAATACTTGGCTGCCAAGTTTTTCCAAGAATGGCGAGACACGACAGCCGGAGGAGCTCTGCCAGCGGGCCAGCCGGCCAGGTCATTATCGATACTGCCGTTCTGATATTGCTTTTATGATTTTACTAGCGGCACCCACGCGGACAGGAAAAGCAATAATTTTATTTTATTTTATTTTATGGACTGCAAATATGATAAATTAAATATAAAAAAGAGCACACAACACATGGGATGACCAAGACCCACGCAGATTGTCTGACCAGTTGAAGATGCTGACCAAATTCACGAAGACGGCACCTCTTTTGGGGTCACATGAGAAACAGGGGACGACTCCTGTTCACATCTTTTCTGCCGGGAAATGGGCCCTTGATCCAGCGGCAGAGGATTGGAAGCAGATATTCAGAAGGACTTTGAGCCCACCCACAGTATACATGGCTTAAGCCCAACTTAACTTGGTTACAGCTGGAAGTGGAGGAGGGTAACCAGCGGAATTGTTAGGAGGGAGGGATCTCTGAACCAGAAGTTAAAGAGGTGCAGACCAGATGTATGACGAGTTTTGCCAGAAAAAGCGTTGCAACGTGTTTAAAGCAAAAAAATTGAAAAGGAAAGGGGCCACAATTGAAATAAGAAAAACAATGGAGACAACTTTTAATTTTGATTGGCCTGACATGTTTTCTGCGTGGAAGAGAGTGAGAAAAATGGAGAAAAAATCAAACCAACTGTCTAACCACCACAAGAAGCGTCACATGCATCATCCTTGTGAATGTGCCTCATATGAACTATAGGCAGAGACGGTGGTTGCCTCTCCTGGAAGCCCGTAGGCGTGCTCCAAGGGTGTAAACGCTCCAACGTCAATATTTTTTTTATATTTATCAAAGACTCAAGTGCTCAATTTTATATGATTTATTTAAAAGAAACTCAGTCAATGTTATCATGTTAAAAAAAGTTTAAAAATTGAAAATGCCTTCAAAATATGACTTTTAAATATTATATTGTAAGACAAAAAGCTAAAAATACCAATATATTCTTATTCAATCTTATAATAATAAATACCGTGAAAATAATAATTTTGCCCTAGAAGCTAGTTATATGATTTCAATCGTGGAGGGTAAAATGATCATAAGTGTCTTTTAGCTTTTGTCTTATACTCCCTCCGTCCCACCTTTCCATTTTATTAACCTGACTTGAAAATTGAACTACTAATTATTCATATATTAAACTTGACCAGCACTTTAAGGCAAAAAAAAAAAACAGTACATTTACAGATGTAAGGTGCGTGGAGAATGAGATGGGGCCAAGGTTAGCAATACAAGTCAAGCAAACATAACTTCGATCATGAACATGATTATAGGCTACCGTATCTTGTCCCATATCAATTTCTCAATTCTCAAAATTACATATTTTCCCGAATTATACTGCTGATTTTATGAAATGATTTGCACCTCCTTTTGACCCAAAGCTTTTTATTTCTTTTCCCATCCAGTATGGAAATTCAGATTTTCTAAAAATTCTGAACCCTAGGCAGATTTTCTCTGAGATTATTTCGGAAAATTACTCGGATTTCCCGTTCTCTAAAGTTTTTTAAGAAAATTTAATTCGAAAAAAATTCAGATAATTCTTTTTTTGTTTAAGTGCTGGTATTGTTCAAATGAATCCATGCTATCATATGCTAAAGGATAACTTCATGAAAGATTGAATGAATCACTTAAATTGTATGAAAAGAGACTGCCGTAACGAGGAAACAAATTTCTGTCAAACTTAATTTTCAGAATGTTTTAAATCATGAGATTTCATGGATGAGAATACTCCATTCCAGATAAAAATAAATATAACAAGGGCATATGAACAAACATAACTGTGAACAATAGCAACCAAGTCCTGGGATTATTTACAATAATACTATGTGTATGTGCAAATTTAAAATGAGATTCAGGCATCTCAATCTCCAAGAGAAGCCATGATCCATAGGCACCTTACCTACCTAGAAGCACCAGGCGTCGGGCCGCAGCTAAACCATAACAACGCAACTGAAACCCATGCGCATGCAGTGATTTTGCTTTAATATTGTAACAGGCTACTCTGAGAACTGGTTATCATCAAGTTTTCTGCAAATTCCATCTTCTCCATTTCACTTTGCTCAGCCACTCAAAATTTATCAAAGGTTGACCAGACCGCAATTTCACAAGGTGTGTTCTGTATGGTATAAGCATGTTCTTTAAACCTATAACACATTTTAAGACAATAAAACAGTTAGCAAACACTTGACAGCATAAAAAAAGAAGAGAAACTGGGGATGTCATTTCTCTCTTTCCATAACCAAGTAATGCAAACACAAATTCCAAGCAAGGAATACCTGTGATGCACATCGTCTTGTAAACGTGAGCTACGTGAGCATCTCCTTTGGTAGCCATATGCGGCCTCTCCAAGCACTGAAGAAATGCCAAGTCAGCTTTCAACAGTTCAGCTTGATCATGAGAGTCGTAACCAATATCATGGCAATAACAACAGTAATCCAACCAATCAATCGGTCGCTTATCCCAAAGAAGAGAACCCCCATCTTTCCCACTTGACCAATTCGGTCCACAATAATGACCATATCGTGGAAATAACTGAGAAAGAAAGGCTCTTGCACCAGTATGCCACGGGACCTTAGAAACATAAGGTCTAAACCGCAAAGGATTGCCCCTACCACCACCACTGTCAGCAACCCCACGCGACTGGGCGTGTCTTTTCAACTTCTTGTTTATGGTATCTGGTGCTCTAATTTTATCCTTCGCATTGATAGCCCATGGAACAATCGTTAAAAGCGACCATCCCCAGAACTTGATATCAAAACGTGGTTGTTGCCCCGGCGGTCCCATCATAGAACCCATTGATAAAACCGCAGTTGCTGGTTTAGGATTTGTTCCCGAATCCTTATTTGAAGTCATCTTGAACCATGGGGTATTAACCTTAAACTCTTCAAAGTCCATTATCGAGAAACACAATAAATCACCATGTCAAAAAATTCAGAGCTGATTTTCTAGTAAACCTGCCAATAGATAATTTTTAGTATTATCAGAATCTATCATTTGATTAATTCACCAAGAGAGAAGAGGTACGATTACCCAATTCCAAACGTAACCTACTTTCCTTAACCCTGTTTGGTTGCTGAGAAAATTGTTAGTATTAAAACAACACGGACAAACTTGTAATTACAAACACAATTCAGTAATTTGAACTTCACGGTCCTTTTCTTTTTTCCATCCGTAAAATTATAAGAAATGGAAAAAAGAAGAAGAAGAAGCTGAGATTAGTAGAAAAGGAAGTAACTTTGTTATAGTTTCATTTTCCTCCGTTTTCTCAGCAACCAAACAGAAGCGAAATCACAATTTGCGAGAATCAACAGTTACAAGCTGAAATTAAGAGAACTTACTTCATCTGTCTTCATCGATTATGTCTGCTAGTCTGACAATTTCTGTTGGCGGACAGAAGTTTCGCGAGTAAAGTTTTTGGTTTTCTTTTTTTTATGGTCTCGCTGCCTTTCTCTGGTTCCGGTCCCGTCCCTCTCTTTATTTCGCGGAGTGGATCACGTATGACCCCGCTCCCTGTTTATAATCCACAGGAATCCAAGAGTAACTATTATCGTGGGATCCACCTGGCTTAACGTGGCATCTCCTTACTGGATTATTGGGATATAGTGTACTTCTCAAATCGTTTCTCGTAAGGGAAAGGATTCGAGTGCGGTAAAAGTTATTTTTAAGTGTTTTTTTAATATATTAAAATAATATTTTTTTATTTTTAAATATTATAATAATTTAAAAATATATTTTTTTTACTTAAAAGAAAAAACTCCAAAATTTAAAAAAATACAGTTGAACATAGAGTCAATTAGCATCTAGTTCAAACAACGATAGATTCCTCTCCTTTTCAAAGATTTTATGTTCAAGCCTCTCTGTTATAATTAAAAAAAATCTATTATCGTGGGATACACATGGCTTAACATGACATCGACTCACTAGATTGTTCGGATGTACTGTATTCTTAAAATCGTTTTGACGAGAATGTTTAGATGTTGTTTTTAAAATAATATATTTGAAAAATAATATTTTTAAAAATATATTTTAAAATCATTTCTTATATTTACAATAAAATATTAAAAATATATTAAAGTATTGTTTTTAATATTAGCACATTAAAATAATTTAAAAATAAAAATTAATTTTTTTCCTTAAAAACTAGTTATTAAACTGCAATGCTAAACAGACCAGTAACTTCGTCCGCATGTCGTCGACAATATAATACAGTTGAAGCGTATCTATAACGAGAATTGGAACGCACCAAATTAAATCCGAAAATTAAAATGGGATCAAGCCGTCATAGCGGGTCCAGAAGATTCGAATAATTTTGTTTTGAAGCTAGCATATTCGATAAGTTGGGATTGATATTTTTGGATGATTTGAGCAAATTGGATTGGACGAAATAGAGATGGAACTTGAAGGTCTCCCCTGGAATCCAAATGCGCGAGGCCAAGTCAAAATTACCTTCAAAATAGACTAGATTGAGCTACAAGCATTTGACCATGAATATGCATCCACATTGTTCAACATTTTAAGAAACAAAACAACAAAAAAGTCTCTTCCAAACTGTTCAATTCACATCTCCACCTAATATTGACACGGTACAGCATACAACATTTTGAGACAAAAGAAAGAGCAATGCGATGACACTGACACTAGATCATTACGAATTCAACCATATCCGCACTAGAAAAATGCCCGCAGAAACGGAAACAGGCAGAGAGAGAACGAAAATTAAAGGTAAGAAAGGGTACAGGGGATAGAACTATATGCAACACTGAAGAATGTACAAGACCACGAGTGAATTTCGTGGGCACCACCATATTTGGTCAGTTCCATGGAGGGGATGATGGTCTATAAATAAAATCTTGTGAAGATGTTGTGCCGTAGTTCAGATCAAGGTTGTGGAGTTGTTCCATGAGCTGAGAACGCCTTTCCTTGAAAAAATCCAGCCGAGTTGTTAATTCTACCAAAGCTGAAGATGCTGCTGATGGATGTCTTGGATAGTCCATCACCTGCAACAATGGTGAGTGACAACATGGATTTAAAAAAAAAAAAAAATATCATTGCATGGTATTACTGAAAAATTAGCTCTCTCAAATATGCAAATTATAGGACCACGTGACAGGTTAAGGTCTTGATAAAAGTCAACGCATCCGTGTGTCGAGCTTAACTATAGTCGTCAAAATAATTGTAAGCAAAGAGTTACCTCCACCGCTCTGGAAGTGGAGGGAGCAGAATCAATACCACAAAGCTCATCCATGGACATATTTGTTGATGCCTCGGTACTTTTTGAGTCACTAATACTTGCTGATTCCATAAATTGATTTCGAGGAGGTTGCCTGCTGCTGCTTCCCGTTGCTAACCCCGGTCCTTTAAGAAGTCTCCGATCAGTCCCCAACAAACCCTCCTGCAGCATAGCAGCCATATCACATATTTAAGAGCTCAAAACAGGTATTATTTGAAACAAAAGGTCATGCTATAAATAAATGACTTCAGGATGAATTAAACAAAGAGGCACCACATTATAAAGGAAATACAATTGATACATCACCAGGCTCAAAAGACTTTCCATCAAATGCACTCTAAGTTTTCCTAGAGAATGTTTACCTGTTCATCCAAAAAGTACTTTTTTTTTTAAGGTGCTGTTCCCAAAGTTATGTGGCGTCTTACCTGTCACATATCTCCATTTGTTTCCTGTTTATTTTCATTTTCAATTTTATAAATCATTTTGGAGACAACACACTTAATGAATCAAGAAGCCCTAGAAAAGGAGCTTCTCCATCTCCTTGATCAATTAATGTTCCAGACATTTATCTCAACCTTAAATGATGTCTAACTCAAAGCAGGTTCATAATCAACATCATAGTAAAATGACCAGAATCTCTAACACAACATATTGGCATGATATCCTGATCAAGGGACCTAATTAGCAATAAAGCTTTGGCAAAAAATGCAGAGGAACATATGAGAAGGAACAGTTCATTAGTTAATACTAGAAAGCCTTGCATTGAAATTTTCCTTCGACATGCCATGAACTTCAGTTTAATCACTGTACTTTATTTATCTCTATCTCAAAGGCCAAAAAGTTGGAAGATTTTTTGGCAGCCAGGCAGACAATCCTAAAAATGTTGAATAACAGTTAAATTATTGGTCATTTTAACTAACAATGGAGGAGTATGAGAGTATGAGTAAAAAAATTGGAAATAGGAAAGCAAATGATGATGATGATGACCACCTCATTCAATAACAAGTTAGATGCATGGGTAGGGTGGATGAAAAATAGAAGGTATTGCAAATCAAAAAAAGGATGGCACAATCAAACAGGCTGCAAATACCATGTTAAATAAGAACCCATTACTATAAATGCTTCAAGCACATGCAACTATGTACATCAAGACCAATAAACTTAGCTTGCGGTAAGGAATACAAGATTAAGATGAGTTGGAGTGATTCATGTATCTCCTTTCTCAAGCTCATAAAATACGCTTTTTTTTCCTTCTTTTTTTATGAAAATCTCATATATGCCATTCAACTGTAAACGGAGCTCCACAATACCTCAGTTCTTTGTTTCCTCTCATGATTAACAAAAGCAAGGGTTGTATCAAAATCTTGCTGCAAAAATCTCCTGCAGAAATCAAACACAATAAAGGAAATATGATAAGAATTTGATAGCAGTTAAACAACCTATCTCATCTTGGTCACTGCCACATTCGCCACTAGGTGAAACAATGCATCTCTATTCCTTGATAATGACAACATTGTTGTTCTGTTTAACAATCATTGTTACCTCAAGGAAAAGTGACATGCAACTAATTGTAATTATTGCCACCTTAGGTGGATAAATTACAAAGATGATATGACTTTGCAGACTCACTGTTGAGGGTTATGATTTTGAACATGTTGATAACAGTCACTTGCATCCGAGAGTGAGCCATAATGATGCTGTCTTTGCTGATTAAGTTGATGGTGAAGTTCTGCAACTTTTTGCTTCAACCTGGTCACATCCGCTTCAGCTAGAGCAATCTCCTCAAGCTCAGCCCTTGTCTTCACATCAGGTAAGTCATAAGAATGATTGTTACTCCAGATTTCAAAGAAAGAAAAAAAGAAAAACAAAAGAGGGGGAAAATGCAAAGCTCCTCAGGATCTACACACACTTTAGAATCCATGCCGCGAGAATTGGAAAACTGTCCAGAAGACATGCTCAAACCAACTTCCAATGCAGCTCTAAGATCTCTTTCAGCTTGCAGCTGCTCTTGCAATCTTGCAACCTATGAGGTAATTTGCATTCAGTCAACACAAACACAGTGTAGGAAAACAACGCTATTAGTTTTATTCCATTGTACAGGCTGATTAAGTAAGCAAACAAAGGCAGAAGAAGACCATAAAAAATTCAAGGCTTGAGAGAAGATGATCACAATGCAGTTCCAGAATACTAGAAACATGCAATAAGGTGTACCATCAACATGAATCTGGCACTAAGGATAGCTAAGCAAGCATAAAATGCCTTTCTTTACTGTCAAAATTGCACAGATATTGGCTAACTGGTAGTGTTCTTCCTTATTTGTTCTGTTCTTCTATGGTGGAACTGGATTGAATTAAATTGTGTATTCCACACATGTATATTGAAGTAAAAATACCACAGTCGAAGTAGGCATGCCAAAGTTTTTCCATCACCAATTTAACATTCAAAGCAAAAGGCAGCACACAGATAAAACCTGGTAAAACATTGGAAAGGGAAAGCAGCATGTAATGAGCTAAAAATAATTACATCTTGTTCAAGTGCCAAGCGACGCTCATGCAAAGCTTGCTTTCTCCTCTCTAAGCTTGCTTGTAAAATTGCATTTCCACGAGCCTGGAAAGACACAATAGTCTATCCTATCAGGAAAAACTGCCAACATTTCATAATTGAATAGAAAACACATTTAAAGAAAGTATTGAGACCTCCTTTGCAATTCTGTGCCTCAAGTCATTCTTTGCAATCTCAAGCCTCTGAATAGCAAACCTAAAAGGAATACAACTCTATATAGTTAAATAGAATAGCACACAAATATGGATCAGGTTAAACATGAAAAAGCTATTTAGTGACAGTAGATCATGCTTCAGAGAAAGACTCAGAAGCTAATGCAAGAACCTATTGAACAATTACTTCAGCTCTAAAATAGAATAGCACACAAATATGGATCAGGTTAAACATGAAAAAGTTATTTAGCGACAGTAGATCATGCTTCAGAGAAAGACTCAGAAGCTAATGCAAGAACCTATTGAACAATTACTTCAGCTCTAAAATAGAATAGCACACAAATATGGATCAGGTTAAACATGAAAAAGTTATTTAGCGACAGTTGATCATGCTTCAGAGAAAGACTCAGAAGCTAATGCAAGAACTTAATGAACAATTACTTCAGCTCTAAAATAGACTATCAACAGTAGAGTGTCTTCATGTATTGAGGCAAGGATATGATGGAAAGCAAGAACTGCAATTCAGAGTAATTTTACCAACTTTTTTTTAAGAGAAATGGAGACAGATAATGAAAATAAAATCATAATTAAGAAAAGCATAATCCAATGCATGTTGGTTCTGGTAAGCTCAAATTCTTTACTTCGATACCACTATATAATTTGTGATTCACATTTGTCTACCCAGATTTAACTTAAGAGAGATGTTTTTTCAAATATATTTTTGGAAGGGAAAAGAGACCATATGATATTAAATGCCAAGTTAGAAAATTATGTCACTTGAGAACTTTCAAGGAGAAATGAGGAAAATAAATGATTATAATTGAAATGAGAGAAATGTATCATGTTAGGCCCAAATGGAATTTATACCAATGACAATACCAATGCTATACTAAATTACTTGGAACACTACAAGTTGATTTTAGAGCATTGAAATGCACAATATCAAGGAGGTTACATTGATTTAAACTGGCTTGGCAGCATGGGCTGCAAAACGATATACATAGATATGGATTTTCAGCTTTAAAATGTCAAATAGCATATATTGATGTTGTCAAAGGCAATGCATAAATTGAGTATCTTACTCCTCTTCTGCAGAAGAATCAACTGATTCCATTGATGGTGTCTTTCTGGCCTGCACATAGATCAATAGTATTATTGGGCTTCTAATTACACTCTAGGAATATAAACTGCACGAACTCAACTGATACAAAGATCACACTTTCTTCCTCCTCAAGAGAGAAAACCTATGCCACCCCACACCCTGATTGCTATAATACAAGGTGCGGGAACAGTTTTAGATGAGTGGGGAACCAATTTGAGGCAATTAAAAAACTCACTCCAAACATCCTTCAAGGCATCTTATACTTTCCTTAGCAATTATGTTCCACACCTGACCATTATATGCCTATAACCACATCAAGTTTACAGCATAATATATGACAATAGTTATATTGTGTAAGCCTTTGATGTTTGTCCCTGCTTTGCATTCATTTGCCCCAATGAGTTGAACTTGCAATTCTTGATCCCTCAGAAAAAAACTTCATCAGTTCCTTTATGAAACTTTAAATGCTTAATCAAAGTGCATCACTCTGAAATCCTTTCATTTACATAACATAATGGGTGATGATTTTACAAAAACATTCTCGCTGCAAAGTTATAGGAATTTCTTTCAAGCTGAAAAGGAGTATCATTGACTGCAACTGATTTTAGGGTTCTTGGTAGTTAATAAGTGACTGAAAAAAAATCAATAGATGATAGCTTACATTACTTCTTCCCCAGAATGTTGATCGCTTCCCATTGAGATTGGAAGCTGAAACTTTACCCGCTGACTTCTCAGCAGATGATTCCAGTCCAGATATGAGTATGGGAGACAGAGGATCCGCCGAGGATAGAATTTCACCCATTGATTGGTAAGATTCACCAATCGGTAACACACTTGAAGCATCCATCTCGCTTGTTGAATTTTCATTTCCTTTCTTTGGTTTCCTTTGTTGTCCTATGAGTTGAGCATTGGAATCTCTCATTTGTACAGGATCAACAGAAATATTTGAACTCTCAGCTGGAGCATTATTGGTTCTAGGTGATCCAATATCTGAATCATCACCACCGAATGCCTGCAAGAGTAAAACTGAATATATACATTGGGCAAGATAACCATAGGTCAAAGCTGACAAGAGTTTGAACAAAACAGAACCAAAAACAAAACTATACAGGATGTCAATATGAAATTTGAACAGTTTAAAATATTTGTTCCATTACTTTTACCCTCGCAGTTAGCATAACAAGGGAAATTTAAGACTAGTCACCAGATGGTTGTGTGGGTCCTAGTAGCATAAAGGAAAGATCCTTGATGACCATAAACCAATAAATTATTAGGAGATTATCATTCATACACTTTATAGGCATAAGTTCGCCATATGCCGAATGCATAAATCTCAAATATCAATGCAAATGTAATCATCTCCAATGCAATAAAACCAACTTAAATTCAAGAAACTTCCTCCACTACAATTTTCCACTTCTTCATTGTCATTGGAATAATTAAGATGCTCTGGATAGAACAGAAGATGGAATCCTTAAAAGTTACTCCACAAAACCAAACTTCCATGAATTGTCCAATTATTTGACTCGTTAGAAAGAAGTTTCAAAACAAAAACTAAAAGAAGGACCAATTAGGAGAGACAAGGACCATTCAAAATCCCAATTATCACAATTGTGCATCCTTGGCCACCAACCCTTTGATGATATTAAGTGTGTAATGTCTAAGATGAGTTGATGCAATTTACAAACAAATCTACCGAAATGATATAGCAAAACATAACGGGGATGAAATTTAGGACACTAGTACTCATCACTCCCCACATAAAATCCAAATAAAAACACCATGCCAGTATTTGTAAATGCCAATTGGTAAAATCACCAGAAGCAGAAAAGGAAAAGAAATTATCTTTGCCAGGAAGAACAGAAAAATCCAACCCATTGACAAACAGTTAAACTGATCACAATATCCCAGCAATTTCAAGCTAGAGACATCGTCTTCCAGCACCAAGTGACGTTGCAGGAAATTTTATCTTCCTAAAGACATGATCACTACTAATATCACTAATTCAACATGAAAGAAAGAAAGGAAGAGAAGTCAGTGGCATATGCATGTGTATATGTATATAAGAGAACCTTATAATCATAGAGATCACTGCTAGCGGAACCACTGGTTTCACTCAATTTTCCACTGAGAGCACGTTCAGGATCATTATCTGTATCTTGATCAACTTCATTTTCTGCATCATGATAACCATTGTCTTTCATGTCCATATTTTCATCATCGCTTGAATCATCACTCGCACTGTTTTCTATCTGGGAATCAGCTGAAATAGAGCACCTGTGTAGATTTTCATCCTGAAACAACATGACATGCAAAGCATTATTCTTCAGACAGGGATCAATAATTGTCAATAATCCTCATTCCATAATAATCACACACTTTTACCCATTTATGTCATTTTTTAAAAGGACCATTAAAGGTAAAAATGTACTAAATGAAATTTAGAGGAAAAACAAGATTGTTGAAGAGTGGTGGCTTGGAACTGCATTAGACTCAAAGAGATGTGCCTTTTTCTAGAATGAGATATTGTCATGGAGTCAACTTGACCCATTTATTAGGCAAGTTCCATATCTTAACCAGGTAAACACTAAAGTCAGGTGTCACTCCCTATACATTACAAGCAAAGGCATCTTAAACAAGCTGAAACCAAGAATGATTGACCGTGCAAAAGAAAATTCAGCAACATTTTCATTTTTCATAACAGCAGGACACTTTGTACCAAACACACAGAAGTCATAATACCAGGACTTAATTACCAATGCATCTTACATCAAAAATATTTTCATACTCCTCCAGAAGTGTTGTAATGATGGCTTGAGCGTTATTAGCAGCATTTGCAGCAGCAAGCAGCTGAGCAGAATTATCACCATTAACATCGAAGTCATCCTCCAGCTCACATTCCCCGGCTAATAAAGGACGTAGTAGCAAGGGTGCCATGCAAGCAGCAACAGCAGATGGATTCATTCGATTTTCATGAGCATGTGAAGAGATTGCGTGCATCATCTTCAGAATCCTGCAATAATACCCAGAACTTAACTACCAGATTCAAGCAAGTATAAAATGGATATACCAAAAATTATTGCTGACGGGAACCTAACAATATTTAGTAGCAAAATAAGTAAATTTGCAGTCATTTGCAAACATGGAAAGATTACCTCTGTAATAAGCGCCGATTTGGTTCTGGAAATGTCTCCACTATTGCAGACCGCATTGCATTAATCCGAGCTTCCTTCCGATCAATTTCTTGTGAAATACGTGGCAAACAAACAATATCAGTATCTAATCATGCCGGTAAAGTTCTAGTCCACTATTAAGAAAGGGAGATACTTCAATACCGTACATGAACCCATATAGGAAATAACTTTTAAGAAAAGATCTGATAGACTTTTATTTTTCCATTCTGAAGACTTATTGATTCATACACTTGACTGGTTGATTTATTTTTATGCACTCAATGATGATGATTTAATTTCATGGTGCATGAATAAAAGGAAGGTTTTATATTGATAAGTAATACTTTTAGCTTACCTTGATGAGATCAAAGCTAGCACTTAGCATCCTTGAATTAACCAAAACTCAAAGTAATCTAAATATGTAAGCATTTTGAGCATACATTCAACATGAACCAATTTGACCCACTTCTTTAGATTATATGGATGAAACATTTCATTATAATCAAATCTAAATCTGAGCTATACATCTGCAATTAGAAGGAAAAACAAAAGCTCCAATTCATGAACAATGGACATGAAAGTTTTTCTATCATTTGAAGTGAAGTTTTGTTAGAATATCAATGAGAGAATGGAATGTTGGAATGGTTCCACAAAATCATTCAAGAAACAACACTGAGCAATATGCATCACTCTAGCGTATGTTCATAAAATATAAAATAAGATAAGAAGGGAGATACAGATCTGAACTTACTATAAGCCTCCAGCAATGCAGTGCAGCAAGATGCAGGAACTGGAGAGGAGGGCAGTTCCCTTAAAACATGCTGCATTTAAAAAATGTGGGATGGACATGGAATAAAGTGTATAATCTAAAAGGCAAAAGTTATATCATGAAAGCCAGAAAGTACCTTCACACAATCACCAACAACATGAGCATCCTCATCTGATTCAAACTCGGTCTTGCCTATAAATGATCAAGAAAATTTGAACAGAAGTCTCAGTTTAGAGGGTATGCAAGCATTTTAAAAACAAATGAAAATAAAATTAAGCTGGAATCTCATACAAGAGTTCCCCAGTTCATAAAAAACATTCAAGAAAATTGCTATCTTGAGAGGAACTCTACCTTGTTCATATTCTTGTACTCTGCGGTCAACTTCCTCAACATCTGCAGACTGACGTAATATTCCTTCAACTTTGGTTCCTGATGGAAAGATAAACACCATAAGCATGCAAGCACGCCGCAAGTGAGGACAATAATTGACCACAAGTTACACACACGCACACATATAAAATGACGAAACAACCAAGTGCACAGCAAGTGAAAAATATACATAAAAACGTATGCAGCAATTAGGAGGACTAAACAAAGAAGAAAAAATATCAAGTCCAAAAACTGCTGGCCTACTATTTTGTACCATTTTTAACCATAATGCCACACTTCTGCGAAGCATATTATCATCAGATTGAGCATGCAAACGCTACTCGCTACTTGATATTGTAGCCACTTACATAAGCACTTGTACTGCTGAAATCAGTTTTTTTTACTAATAAAGAAAAAGGCAAAAAATAGAACACCAGTTTTTCTAAAACAATATGCCAGAAAGGCCCACATTTTTCATTAAAAGAAAATTGCAGATTATAGAACAACAAGCTCAGAAAAAATGGGGATTACAACTTTACCAAACTTCTCGAGAAATCGGAGAGCTTTCTCAAGGAATGATGGACCGCCATCAATATCTTCGAGGGCAAGTAAAATGGGTCTTCCAACAACCATTGACTTAACAGGATGTTTATCCCTCCCTGATCAAAATGCGATTTAAATGCAAAGCCAGCATAGGAGTTAGCACGTCACTGGCTGAAGTGGAGATCATTTCCAAATTCCAAAAGAAAAGGAAAGGGGAGAAATGAAAAGGATAGTTTTTTATGGTTGAGAAGAACAAACATTGATGGAAAGACCCTTCAACAGCTCATTTGTGTCACTTTGGAATACCCTGTTGTGTCCAATTACAAGGGCAGCACTTGGTGCTTGTGAAAGGGCATGTTCAAGGGCTGTCTTCCACTCATACAAATCCTCTGATGTTTCAGCCTGAAATTTAGAACAGGAAAGCCAAAAATGACTTACACATCAAACACACTTGAAGAGATATGCGATTTTGAAAGGAAAGAGAAAAATACATGTCAAGAAAGAATCAAGCTTGAAAATGAAAAGGTATAAATTAAGTACCTTAAGGGTGAAAGCTCGGCCATCACGTCCATCAGGAAACAAAACAGTTAACAATTTCTTGTCTTCTCTAACAACGACACTGAAAATAAGAATAACAACTATTACCAAGTCTTCAGAATACAAACTATAAACAGTATTTAGTAACCAGATGTACCTTCCAGTGTTATTCAAATCAATGCCCCCCAAAGTAAGATTTACTTCACCTCCTCTTTGTGGTAGAGCACTCTGCATAAAAATTAAAAATGAGCGTTATTTTAATTAGTTCACAACCATGAAAAAAATTCAAGACAGGTGAGTTAGGTAGTATAATGAACAAGAGACGACACATGTTAAAGTACCAAAAATTTTTTACCAAGAAACTGAAATTTCCATCGAATACTGCGAGCAATAAATCATCATCACCATCATATAACCAAAACGTGTAACTAGATCAAACATCATTTTATAAACCAATAACCCAATGTTTAGAGGGGTAATCTACATGTCCATCACAAAAATAGAAAATCAAGCAATGATTATAAAACATATCCAAGTAAAAAAAGAACATGGGATGAATAAATCATACTAACAGGGTCATTTTTGAAAAACACCAAGGAAGTGCGTGTAAGGATAAACCACCGCTTCTTCCATGACTTCCAGCCTATTCCTGCAGAAATTCAACATTAACTTAATTGAGAAGCAACAAAAGGTTTCAATAAGCTCTAAAGACAATTCAATGAATTATAATAATTTTTACCGATGTACTTCAACCTATATTGATAAAAGAAGATGGACTTTATACAATTGATAATTAAGCAAATATCTTTATCATCTGAAAAAAATGTAAAGCTGATGGGTGGGGAAAAGGTAATTGTTCGAACTGAAAATGGATTGTAGAATTTTTAGATAGCATGTAATTCTACCTAATTGGCCATGGTTCTCAAAAATCCAGTTCTGAAAGTGGATGTAAAGCGTTCCCGAAAATGAATGTTCACAGCACCCATTACTCAAGAAATTGGAACAGCACTTCAAATTCATGTATATATCTATTTGCATACTTCATTGAAGAAAATCGCTATAGCTGAAACATAGCATTTGCACACAAGCCAAGTTTCACATAAATATTTACTTGCATCAAACAAGGAATAATAATAAAAAGTTTGAGAACCAAATCAGGACATAGAAAAATAAAACCAAAATCAGCAGGAAAAAAAGTTGTTACCAACCTTTTGAAGAAATGAAAAGTGGGCCACTCTTGAAAACCTGCAAACATATGACATAGAAGATATGAATAATTCCTACCTGCCTAATATATAGAGACTACTAGAAGGAAATAACCAATATACTTGCTGCATTCCCCAATAATATCATCAAGTGAACAGCCAAAGTATTGTACAACTATCAATAAAACACAGATATTAACATAATTTTGGTTTGGTAAAGCAGATATTTCCAGAAAAATCACGTAGCAACATGTTCAGTCTCTTGACCATTAAGTATTTTTGACAACCTATATAGCGAACAACCACAAATTAGCATTCGATATATACATGGTTCACCAACTAGTTTTAGAGTCTGATGAGAGTTTGCACTGAAAGCAGCTCTATCTTAACCTTATTGTTGTATGATTATTTGATAAATTGCACAAATTGAGAACAAGAATTTGACACAGAGCAAGGGCATTCCAGCAAGAAATATCCAGACGACAGGAAATCCAATTATGTTCAAGTTTCTCTCTTTAAAACTTCAAATTGCCAAGTCTCGCCACTACATGTTTTAACAGAATTAAATACATATCGATCCCAAATTAACCCTCAACCACAACTACTTATCTAAAATCAAAGAATGATCCATTCTTGGGGGTGGCAGATGAACAATCAATTAGCTTCAAGACCCACATTAGTCGGGATGATACCATGTATCCTGTCCTTCCTACTGCATTGGTGATTGTGGGTTCAGTTTCTTATGATTATGAAAAAATTAGAAAACGTGAGCACAACTCTGATAATTTTGCATCACAGATTCCTTATCGTTTTCTGCATTTATTCCCATTACAACATGAAATATCCTAGTTTTTATCTCCTTATCTCCGATATTCCTCGTCATCAAAAAAAGAAACACGTTGAGAAGCAAATGCACTTCAAAATTCTATTACCAAAAAAAAGCCAATGAACCTCTCTATCCGCACCAAAACATATAAATTCGAGAAAAACAAAAGAAAAACCGTTTCGGTTATTGACTAAAACAAAGATCCAAGAAAAAACCAAATCAAATTCAACTGACATTTTCAACCAAAACAAATTTAAGAAAAAAATAATAATTACGCACCGTATTAGAAGGTCCGGCTCTTGGCCGCTCGGGAGCCGCTAAGGAAGCCGACGACATTAAAACTGAAGGAAAAAAAACCACAATAATCCTTGAAAATGCTTAGCATTTCCAGATAGAATATTGCAACTTCTCCATTGAGTCAACTCGCAGTAACCGAGTTCCGCGTCGTAGGTCGGCTCCTTATGTTAAACTCGAGCGGCAGTTCAAGATCTGACTGGTTGTGAAAACTAGTTAGGGTTTTTTTATTTGATAAAAAAAGGGCAATGAAGAATAAACAACAACAACAACAACCAGAACTACCAAGCGGCAAGCAATAACTATAAATTTATTAGTGTTTCAATTTATTTATTTATCTCATTTGGTTTGAATTTTACTTTTGATGATAGTATTGGTTTTAGGTATTGGATCAGGTAGAGACTACCGAGGGGGTGTAGTGGTTGTGCAGTAATAATTTTGTAATCTGGTGTGCGTGAGCGATTGAGGGGAGGGAGTGACTTTGGCTTTGCTTTTCACTCACTTCTCTTGCTGGCTAGAGAGAGAGACAGGTGAGTGAAGGGAGTGGTTTGGGCAGTGGGCAGAGGGCAGTGGGCAGTGGGTGTGAAAATCACGTCAGGGTCCACATAAAATGAGACCATGTTTACCACATTTGAACTTGTTTTGAAACCGCTAAGCTTATTTGTGGTTTTTTATTTTTTTTAGGGGGTGCCGGCGAGGAGCAGTTATTTTCCTCGTTTTAAACTCTTTTTTTCAGGTGGAAGAGGAGAAAAAACTACTTAGCAAAAGATGAGACGTGTTGTTGTTAATGGTAGGTTAAGGGGTGTTTGAAAAAACGGGGGAGATTATTTTTTAAAACATTTTTTATTATAAATAAGTGAAAATAATATTTTTTATATTAAGTTGTAAAAACAATTCAAAAAATATTATTTGAAATAAAATAATTAAAATATATAATAAAACTCCAGTTGAAACGTGGGGCAAGACATCTTGAGTTGAGACATTAAAATTTTTTTTTTTTAATATCTTAAATTCAAACTTTAGAGTCAATAATTTATTTGAACACGTCAAATTAATATAAAATTACGTATTTATTTAAACAATTGATACAAATCAGATAGTCTTTGATTGATGCATAAATTATTCAGTGGTAACCATGTTAGGTTTGATTAGCGAATCTTGGATCAAACTTGTAAATGAGTTAAAAGTTACATGGGAGGAGTGCATTTGAGCAATGTAGAGAAGTTTGTTGTTAATGAATACTTTGTACTTACTAGACATCTCAAGGGTTTTTATTTTGTACTCATTACAGAGGCCCCCTCTATCCTTTGCTGTCCGTGTCCAAATTCAAATCTCAAGTCAGGTTAAATGCGTTTTTTAGAAATATAGCGGTTATTTGATCATGTCGTGTTTGATCATTTTTTTTATTTGAAGTAAATTGATTTTTTTAAAAAATTATTCTTATTTATTTTTTTATTTATCTAGTATTGTTTTTGTTCTTTTAATTATTATTTTTTTATTTTAACAAATATTTTTATTTCATAATTTAACATTAATCGGTTAAGAATCAAGTTTCCCAACTGAATTCAAGTCTAAAATTTATGAATTGTAATTCTAAAAATCAACTTAGGTTTAGGAGATTCGATCAAGTTTTTTTTTTTTTTCTTTTTAAAGTTCATTTTTTTATTAATGTCATCGCTCAACATGTATTTAATTGAAAATTGAGTTTTTTTATTCTATTTTTATATGATTTTCACTCATTTTGAAAATAACTCGAGTTTTTTTTATTTTTTTAGTTGTCGTTCTTTATCAAACTTAGATTTTTTATAGATAAAATTTGTTTTTAATTAAATTAAATCATTTGATTGAATATAAGCTGGACATGATCACCTTGAGATATTTTGTTTGGTTTGTTATCCAAGTTATTGTTCTGATGGCGAGTGCGATCTTTTGATGGTATTATAACCTTATTTGTGAGCTCTTTTTGCTAATGAGATAGTGTCTATTGCTGAACGACGGTAAGCTTGTAGCAACATTTTCTTTCTTTGTCTTCGAAGTATAATATTGACATTTTATTTTTTATAATTAATTATTACTATTTTTTATGTTCGCTTTATCTACATGTGATGTTTTTTTTTAATTATATTATTAAATTAATTAAGCTATTAAATTCAATAGAGTTAATAATTTGGATCTCAAATTTTTCTTGCTTCTTTAAAAGCACCGACATTGCCTGAGCAATTTTTTTACACTAGAAAAAATATATCCAATTTAAAGCATAATACGGATATCTATCTACTATTACCTAAATAATCTAAAAGATATATGGTTTCTTGTGGTGATTGACTATTCATATGAACGGCTAAGCGCATTAATGTATTTTTTAATTGTATTGTAATAACTTTACTAATAATATCTGTACATTTCGAAGGAGCATGCAAACTAATTTACATCAATTTACTCCTTTGCGCGTATATCATCACCACCGCCTTAGTATTTTGTTTTTTTAAGTACAGCTCTCAAATATCATAAAAAAATATTGTTTTGAAGCTTGGTGCAATCATATTTTATAAAAATTAATTTTTTTTATATATTTTAAATTATTTTAATATGCTGATCTTAAAAATAATTTTTAAAAAATAAATAAAATATTATTTTAATATATTTTGATATAAAAAACATTTTAAAAAACAACCACAATCATTTTTTTAAAAAATATGTTTTTTTCTCAATGAACGGTGAAAGCTTTTATTTGATCCATCTAAGGCCCGATTTTAGAGTGACATTCGCACTCTAAAACGTGAAAAACCAATATGCTTTACGGTTTAATTTTAGAAACCAAAAACCCCGTGCTTTTATACAAGAAAAGGTTTATTCGAGAAGCTTTGAAGATATTTAACATAGCAGTGATGATTTCGGGAAAAAAATTCTCATGCTTGACTAGATAGAAAAGGCACAGGAGCCAGGGCTGTTGGATTTTTTTTTTGGGGGGTTTTCAAGAAAATCTTACAAAAAAATTTAATAGTCAAAAGCTCTTTTTTAATCTCTTCAAATGAAACTTTCGCCAAAACATAGCATGGCATATCTATGTAGAAAAATCAACACCAGACTGAAAGGCCACCCGTGACTTGGCATTCCTTGATCGGTTACTTTGGGTTCGTTTATTTAGCTCTAATGTTTATGCTTATGATGTAAATAATGTAGTTAGTTGTTTGATAATATATTAAATTGTGTTTTATATTATAGAGTTTATTAAAAAATTGAGTTTAAAACGTAATTTTTATGTAGTTTTTACATAACACTTTTTAACTGAATTCACAAAACTTTGTTTGTTTTTGCGTTTCAAAAGTATTTTTTTTAAATTAAATTTTTTTTTTACTTCAAATTAATTTTTTTTTATATTTTTAGATTATTTTGATGCGCTAATATAAAAAATAATTTTTTATAAATAAAAAAAATATTTTAATGCATTTCAAAGTAAAAAATACTTTTGAAATGCAGTTACAACCAAATATTTTATACATGTTTTTGACAGTACATAAACTTCAACTATAATTTTTACTAAATATATATCTAAATTCAACTAATATTTTTTTAAAAAACTTATTTTTTTTTAATTATAATCACAAAACTACTTTTAAAAAAATTATTTATCCATTGCTGAAACCAAGTGTCTTCCTTTCCATCAAAACAAGGAACCGCCGTCTGTCCTCCCAAAACAGCACACAAAAGCATGAAGGACGTATCTCGCTTACCTCTTCAAATCTTATTTCCTTTCCGAACAACCATACACAACTCCGTACCAGATGACTTCCCGGTGCATGTCAGCCACGAGCCACCTCTCAGGGAACGGGCCAACAAATTATCCTTCCGGGACCACGTTCTCCGCGATCAGAGCGTGTAAAACAAACTCTAGTTTTGCGAGTTTGTATGGGCAGTTAAACGGGTGGTTACCGAGTTAAGCAGTAACAGGTCTCATGCCTCCCTGTACCGTTTTGTCTATTTCAGTTAAAACAGGAACTAAAGCATGTGATAGACACCTTGTGGTTTGTTTTTATTTTAGTACCCGTCACAGCTGTCCGGTCAAAGCAGTGGTCCTCCCGTGGCTCCACCACCCCGATGATCCTGGGACAATTGGGTCTCGGCCCGCAATAAGTGCCATTACATAGCATTGGATCCTCCTAGAAAGTTCCAAGCTTTACTGGACCACGCCCAGGAGTCTTGAGCTTTATCGGGTCTAAGGCCTAATAGCAAATCAAATCTCTGGTACCGTGCTCCGCATCGTCTCCATAGCAGCCTTCTATTCCATACATTACCGTGCTCACATTGAAAATAACTTGCAATCAATGGACTATGCAAGGATGGCCGCATTGGAGATGCTTTTACTATCTCTGAAACAGTGATCGAGAAGGGAAAGAGGCCGGATGTGGTTTCTTGCAATACTTCGATAATGGGAGCTTGCAATAGCGGCAATGAAACTTTCTAGTTCGTTGTTGGAGGATGGGAATTACGTTGAAACAGATGTAATCACACCTGATGTAATCACACCTAACACTGTGATTCAAGGGCTGTGCAAAGGAGGACGCCTTGACGAGGCTGTGGAAATATATGATACAATGATTGAGAGGGGGAGCTTTGGTAACTTGTTCACTTGTCATATTTTAGTTGGAGAATATATAAAAGCAGGGGTCATTGACAAGGCCATGGAAGTTTGGAATCGTGTACATGAATTGGTGTTTGCTCCGAGTTCAACCACTTACCGCGTCATGATTGATGGATTTTGTAAAACACACATGCTTAATTTTGCAGAAGGAATGTTTAGTAAAATGAGAATTTCCGGGCTTAGCCTGACATTAGTTGATTACAATACATTGATGGCATCCTTGTACAAGGAGAGTAGCTTGGAGCAAGCAAGAAGATTGTTTCAAGAAACCAGAAATTCAAGCTGTAAACCTGATATCATCTCTTTCAATATAATGAAAACAGGCTGTCGAAACCTGGACAGATGGAAGAGGCAGAAGGTGTTTTTGACAGCATGATTGCCTCTGGCATTACACTGGACAGCCATCTATATGATTCGTTAATAAAAGGCTTTGGTTAGAAAGACGAGACTGAAGAAGTCATAAAACTCCGTCGTCAAATGGCAGATATGGGTGGTGTTCTTGACTTAGAAAGAAGATTGTTTCAAATGGCAGATATGGCTTTGGTTAGCAAGAAGATTGTTTCAAGAAACCAGAAATTCAAGCTGTAAACCTGATATCATCTCTTTCAATATAATGAAAACAGGCTGTCGAAACCTGGACAGATGGAAGAGGCAGAAAGTGTTTTTGACAGCATGATTGCCTCTGGCATTACACTGGACAGCCATCTATATGATTCGTTAATAAAAGGCTTTGGTTAGAAAGACGAGACTGAAGAAGTCATAAAACTCCGTCGTCAAATGGCAGATATGGGTGGTGTTCTTGACTTAGAAATAACCAATAGCATCTTGACACTTCTCTGCAATAGCTCGGAGCATCTTGATGTAATGAAGCTTTTGCCTCATTTTTCCTCAGAAAGGTCAGGAGGGACAAGCATCTCTTGTGATGAGTTACTGATGAAAATAAACAAGTCTAATCCAGAACTCCAACTAAGTGCTGTCTGATAATTTTCCATCTCCAGGTAATCACCGATGCTACAATACCATCCCCTGTTGCTCTGTGCGCGAATCTAATATTGTCATGTTTTGAATTCTTTTGTTGTGTGCTTCAACCGCTTTTGTCCATTAAAATGTCAACTTCATTTGCGGCTTTGGTCTTTTTCAGAACACTGATAAGGACGCAGAGGAGAGTCCTCAACGTTTGGATTTTTCCGTGTTATTCAGTTCCTGTTTTCATGTGTCCCAATCAAGTGTTCTTTGCAAAAGTGCTTGTGCCGCGGTCATGACTGGCTTGGTTTTTCTGTGACCAAGTATCTTTATCAGCCTATGGTGTCCAAATGTGTGGCTTGCTGGTGATTTTGCGCGTGATCATGCTGCTCTCATTAAGCCATATATTGGAGCCCTTTAACTTGAATTAGTCTCTCAAGTATGAGGTAGTGCTTTGGATTTAAGTAAGGGGTTCTTTTTAATTTTTGTTTGATAATATATTAAAATAATAATATATTTTTATTTTTAAAATTCATGTCAATACCAAGTTTATTGATAAAAAACATTAAAAAAATTAATTTAAAAAAAAATATAAAATTTGTAAAAATATGGTTGAACTGCATAGACAATAAATGATAATTACCTATCTACTAATTCCAAACAAAAAATATTCTCAATTGATCATCTAAAATGTGGTTAAATTGCGGAAAGAAACTCGTTTAAACAAATGTTTGAAAACGCGGATCAATTCATGATTTTAAAAAATTAAATTATTTTTTATTAAAAATTATTTTTTTTATATGTTTTAAATCGTTTTAATGTGTTGATCTCCAAAATAATTTTTAAAAAATAAAAAAAAATTATTTTGATATATTTTGGTATAAAAAATATTTTAAAAAACAATCATAACCACACTCCAAAATAGGTCCAAACTATCTACTAGTTCCAAACAAAAAGTATTCTCAGCTGAGAGTATCTAAAGTGCTGAACATTATTCGATTGAGTCCTTCCATCCATGTTAGTTAATTTATTCCATCTAAATTTACAAAATTATACAATAAAAAGAAACCATCTCGAGGAGAATTAACGATTCATATTAAAAAAAAAAAAAGAGAAGATGGTCCATCCAATTGAGGAAATTCTAGTACGGGGAATCAACAGAAAACATTTTAAATTTTGAGAGCTGAAATGAATTTAATTTAATAGTCGGGGAATGGAAATAAGGTTTGCCCAACCTTAAACCATTCACAAAATTACTGCCGGTACCTGAACACCACAAGCGAGCATTTCACATAGAAAACCTGTTTGGATTCGCTGAGAGTGTTGGTTTCTTGCGAACACAGCTGTATTGACTACTGAGGTTCTTATGTGGCGTTTGGCTTCAAATTTTCTAGGAAGAGCCTCCCTGTCTAGAAAACCCCATTCTCTTACTAAAAAACATCAATTTTTGGTGTTTTTTCGCTGCATTTATAATCATTCAGCTTCAAGGCCTAGCTTATCGATATGGAGACGAAAGAAGGAGATGGGAAAAGAAGGATTGATGGCGGCCAAAGAGCTGAAGAGACTCCAATCGAATCCTGTCCGACTCGACCGGTTTATTAAATCAAATGTTTCTCGCTTGCTCAAGTCTGATCTTTTTGCTGTTCTCGCTGAGTTTCAAAGGCAAGACCAGGTCTTTCTCTGCATGAAGGTTTGGCCCTGTTAATTGTTTGCTTATTTACTTAGTTCTTAGAGATTGATTAATAATCAGCAAGAAAAGCCCATGTGATTGAATTTGAAATCTTTTCTGATCATCTTCTTAAATTATTGCTTTAAATTATCAATTCATTTAAATTTGATTTGTCTTTTGCTTTTGATTTTGGTCCTATTCAAGACCGTAGAACTTTGGAGCTATAAATGTTTTTAACTTATAGGAAACTGAAAGATGCTTATTTGCAAAGCTACATTTGGATTGGTGAAGTGGTGTCAAGAGATTGTTTTTTTTATCTATGGGTGAGACGATAGGGAAGGTGCTTTCATGTTGGTTCATCTCGAAGAGGGAAGTGGTTTTTGAATGGTTTGTCAAAAACAATATGTTTTATTCTTTTGGTTTTATGAATGGGTGCTGCGAAAGCATTTTTTGCGTTGTTGGGAATTTGAGGCTGGGTTGAGTTCTAAGAGACAACATGGACGAAGCTTGTTCATTTGCTGTAAGTGTATTGGTGTTGTAGTCCGGCGGTGCTCGCTGATGTGGCTATTTAATGAAGTTTTTAGCCGAATCTTGTAGTGTGTATAGGTGGTAGTTGTATGATCATAGTAAAAATCATGGCCCGTAATTTATGCTCAGGCTGCCTGGGATCTGGATGGGTTATTGTGTACTATTTTGTTAGTGTACAAGCCAAGTGTTCAAAATTTTTTCTTTTTGCCAGTGGACAGCCAGAGGTGGCTTAGCTTCCACATTCTGTTTTGTTGGATGGTCTATCTTTCCATCACTTTGGTTTGTTCTTCAGGAGCAGTACTGGTTTTGAGAAAAAAAATGCTTCTGTCGAAGTGTGTTCGGCTAGCTTCTAGAGCAGGTTTGAATATACTGTTTTAGGCATGTAATGAATAATTTATTTGCACTGCTAAAGAAGTTTCCCATTTGGAGTTTTGGTTTAAATTAGTCCAGTATCCACCATATGAATAGAATACAAAAAAATGGATCAAAATGCAGCCATAGGTATTTGCAGTTATCGTATGCACGACTGACAATTGGAATGCCAGTGGATGTGATCTAAGAGTTGGGGCATGAGTATCTTTAAGTGTTAACTTTTTTCATGACCATTAACTGCAGTTTCAAAATAGAGGATGCTCTATGCAATCATACTCAAAATGGAGGATTTTTGTAAACATAATTTTCCTGATGATTTGAAGATAAATTGACGGATGTGAGAAACTCTTCACTTTAGATGAGGTTAAAATTACGTGGATTGCCAAGTCTCTGGCTGTGAAACTAGTAAATGGAGGGAAAAAGAGTCATGCACATTGCACATGCAGCCATTTGACTCTCCCAGTGTGTTGCTAATACTATGAACCACCTTTCCCTTCTGTATGATCGCACAATCTTACTGGAGAACTTGATACAGTTCACTAAATGCTCTATTTTATGCACGAGTGAGTTATGAGTGGATGGTCAGAAGCCAAAACTTTGTTTGGAGTCGTGTTTGCTCTTCCTGTTGACTATATGATAGCTCAACTATGTCAAGGGGACAAATATTTACGCTGCTGTCTTAATTTTCACTGATACCTATCTTTCATGCGTGTGTGATTTTTATTCATTCAGCTTCAGTGTGTATTCTTCAGTTATATGATGTTGTGCGCAAAGAGATTTGGTATCGGCCAGACATGTTCTTTTTCAGGGACATGCTTATGATGCTTGCAAGAAACAAGAAGGTAGATAAAGCAAATCAGGTTTGGCGAGATTTGAGGAGAGAGGAAGTTCTGTTTGATCAGCATACCTTCGGGGACATAATTAGAGCCTTCTTAGATAATGGATTGCCCGAAAAGGCAATGGACATATATGAGGAAATGAGACAATCTCCTGATCCACCAATATCTTTGCCTTTTCGTGTGATCTTGAAGGGGCTTATTCCATTCCCAGAATTAAGAGAGCAGGTAAAAGATGACTTCCTGGAGCTTTTCCCTGACATGATCGTGTATGATCCAGCTGAGGACTTGTTTGAAGATCAAGAAAGGGAGAATGATAGGGAAGATGACTAGGGGTGGAGCGATCCAGCTCTATGATCTACTACTTCACAAGGAATGATGTTTTTCCTCGTGCAAACTTAACCATTTGCTAGAGCGAGAAGAAATTACTTATGGCAAATAGCTCCGAGATGCTCAAGGACTCACTTTAGGGTGTCTGAAGTTTTGAATCTCAGTCAGCACATGATGCGAGCATTATCTTCCTTTCTGCTCCTAGAAGCATCATCAAGTGCCTGTAATTCAACTTGGGAAGCGTTGTGGTGGGATAATATCGCTTATTGAGTTAAAGACAACAACCTATATTACAGAAGAGAAGTTCGACTTCGTTAATTTTGCTTTTTCAGGACCATTTGGAGAAATGATTTTGTTCTCATTCCAAGTTTCTTTTACGGCTCTAAATTGTGTGGTGATATGTAATTGTCGTAAACTTTTATCTGGATTTTAGTAGTAGTAGTTAATTTTTAAAGTATTTTTTGTTTAAATTTATATTAAAGTGTATATATATATATATATATATATATATGTTTTTAAAATTAAATATTTAAAAAACACGGGCTGATTTGAAATAAAATTCCAAACAATTCCAAGTTAATTGCAGAAACTAATCCCCTTTGAGCTTCGCTCGCCCACATGTTGCCATTTATTTAGTGACCCCAAGGCCCAATGATATTTCTCTTGAGCACCTACCCGAGTAAAATAGAGGTGGTTAATTTATGTTTGGTTTGGTTTTTATTAAAAAAAGTATTCAAATTGTTTTTTTTTTAAATCAAACTGGTTTAAACTGACTGGTTTTAGTTCGGTTTGGTTATTTTAAAATAAAAATCGGTTCAAACTGGTTTTTTTTATTTAACTTGGTTTTTTCCAGTTTGACTTGGTTTTTTTTCCTGTTTGGGTTTGGTTTTTTCTGTTTTAGACTTATAAAACCAAAACCAAATCAAACCGGTTGATTTTTTAAAAATTTTAATCGGTTTTTTTCACGGTTTAAGCTTTTCGGTTATATTTTTTTTTCTAATTTCTTTAATTATATTAGTTTTTTGATTTTTTTTATTCACCCCTATCTTCAATGGCGGAGAAATGTAGCCATTATGATGAGTTTTTTTTTTTTAAAATAGCACTAATTAAGGTGTTTTTAGTAAATTAACATGATTTAAAATATATTTGAAAAAATAATATAGGTTCGGGCTTGCTCCATGGTGCAGCACATTTTTTCTTAAAATATACAAGATGCATTGTTCATAACAAGTAATTGCTTAAAAATTTTGAGGTTGTGTTGTTCCAAAAAAAATTTGGGAAAAAAAAGAAAAAAAAATACATTGTTCTACTCCTAGCAATCCAAATCATGGAGGGAAAAAGAGTCATGAACAGTGCTTCTTGTTTTTTTTAAAAGAAAAGAAAAGAAATATATTAGTCTTGTCAACTGTTTCAAATAATTGATCGTTTTGAAGATTCTCATATCATCAATGACAATATTTTATTATGTATTAAAAGAATTTCAGTTAGGTGATCTTTACTCATTAATTATTTTTTAATATATTTTTTATTTAAAAATATATTAAAAATAAATATTTTCTTATAAAAATAATTTTCAACCGCAAAGTCTTCTTGGTTTTTCTTTCCTTTTTCCTGCCTTTTTTTTTTTCTCACTGACCTCGCCCCTGTCGCTGTTGAATTTAGCCTTTTATCTTTATCCTAGTGAATAATATATATATTTTTTTGTTCAATTCTATAAAAATCCATATCGTTGAAGACAGGCAAGTCGATCAAATATCAATACCCTGGATCTCAGTGTTACAATCATTTTATCAAATAATGACAAATTGATTTACTTAGATGATGAGAGCACTCCATTTCCATTCCATCGGATCTAACACGTCAAATTATGTACGTGGAATTAGAAGAAAATTTGAAAAAGGAAATTTCTTGTTTTAGAAATTAATAAAAAAATTTCACGTCAAATTATCTTTACCACCCCTTTCCTTTCCATTACTTTTCTTTATCTTTATGAATAAATTTTTTGAAGTGCTTGTATATAAAATGAACTCAAAATCTATTAATCACACAAGGTTTTGAAGTTAAAGTAGTGTTCCACCTTGTATGTAAAACTCCCGTTTATGTGAGATATTTGAAAAGCTATAAATTTTGATCTTCAAATTAATTCCATAATTTTCTTGGGTGGTTTTATGAAAACTAGAGTGAATATTCTGGATTCATGACTATATATTATGAGTGATAATAAATTATAAATCTTATCTTTTTATTGATTGCAAGACTTTCATGATACCAAATATGAATCCTTAATTTTGAGGCTCTCATGCTCAATTATTATACAACCTTTTGAACCAAATAAGAATATTCTTGCTTGAAAGAATTATTGAGCTTCAATCCATGGTATCGAGCAGCCGAGCAATGCCTAAAAAGTTATTGCTTGTTTATTAGAGACTAAGGAATTAAAAAGAAACAAAGAAAGACTTAGAAATCTTGAAGATAGCTGAACAAAGAAATAAAAAAGGGGTTTTGTGCACATATTACACCTTCTGATCTTGTGTTTATAATTGCGGGTGAAGGCATTTTAAAAGTTTATTGGACTTGAAAAATATATTAAATTGCTATTTTTTAGTATTTTTTAATTATTTAAATGTGCTAATATTAAAAATAAAAAATAAATTATTTTAAATAAAAAATATATTTAAAAAACATCTTACATCACACTAACAAATATTCACATAGTTTTGTAATAAGTACCAATGATAGTTTTGTAATTAATATATATTTTAGAGAGTGTGTGTTTATATAATATATGATATAGTGCAAGCATGTAGTTAAATTACTCTCAAGATATTCAAGCTTACTTAAAAAGAAAAAAAATATTATTGTTCGATTTCATAAGTATCATGTAACTGAATTTGAAAAAAAAAATGCATAATTAAGTTGGATAAAATATAATATAATCAATGTCATTAGTGAAGTAATGAAAAAATTAAATAAAAAGAATACCTCTTTGATTGGTAAAATGGAATGGCTAGTAAAATACCTATCTTTTGTCCATTTTGATTCAAGTTACATGATAGGAAATGGATGGATATTTGTTTTGTTTTATTGAAACACCGGGAAATATTAATTATTAAAGGAAAGAAGAGGGTTAGATGGTCTTTTTATCTTTTTGATACACAATGTAATTATTAACTTACCCTTTAATAACAATTTGTTTTTGTCAAGCGGCTTTTCGGGTTTTTCAGTTTTTTTGTGTAGCACAATTACTTGAATATCCCTAAAAAATAATATTTCTTAGCTTAGCTTTAGATGCAATGGCATTTTAGTTATTTAAATTAAAAAATGTCTGGTGCGTGCCTATTATATTTTGTGGGGCCGTGCTAATAGCTACCAAAGGTAAATGAATGGGCTTTTAATAAATACCGATTAAAAAACAATAAACTCAACTCCGTAGACAACAGGTATTTTTGGCGCTTTTTTATTGTGAAAAACTCACGCCACCACACGACATTCGTGTAAATTGCAACTACATAATTGTTCTCCAGAATCAGATAATTGGGTATCAATCTCGAGAAGAAATACTTCTTCTCATAGAAAAACGTAGAACCCAAACAAAGACCAAGTAACGACGTCAACAGTGCAGTGATATCTCGAGAAGAAATACACCTTATTTCGGATGCAAAGTGAAAATATTGGGGACTCGAGCAACTGATATTTCAATCAATTTCAACTCGATAACTTGACAGGCTGCATCATAAACAAAAATTACGGACATATTATATCTAATAATAGCACAGAAACTAGAACAATCAACCAGATTTCCTACAAAAAAGAGTGCGCATCTCCCAGCTGCTTTTCCTAGCTTATATGCTACAAACTCGTATTTTTTTTACAAACTAGCATGATGTACATTAAATGCAGAGATGGACCCATCTGCTGCATATCATGGCTAACACAAGTCATAAACCCTTCTCTACCCCCACAAATTTGGAATATGTGCAATACTCTTCCACGCAAATCATGACTGAATCACTTGGACAAAATGACAATATCTGCAAGGCCTCGAAAGAAAATATTATGAAGAAGAAATGAGCTCCACCTAACCTGCACATGATCTTCACGCCATTCCTTCACCAGTATCTTTAATTATGAGATGAATAATATATCAAACAGCCTAGCTGTACGTCCTGTTTGGTGGAACATTTTGCACTGATATGGCTTTTCTTGCAGTGATCACTGCACTTTCTTACACTACTGGCTCTCGCTTTAGCTTGTATCACATCCAGATTCAATACAGACTAAAGTTACTATCAAGCAATACCAGAGCTCTCATCGAGAATTATATCTGCTGGGTCTCCAATCCAAGGTCGTCCTTCTCTCCATTTGAATTTAATTCGTAGCTTTCCATTAGCATCCACCCCAACGACTTGGCCCTTACTAGCACAGGTTTCCATTCCCCATCCCCACCTGGGCTTCACCAGTCCTTCCCTAAATCTCACACTGTCACCTACCTTAAATACCCTTACCTTTTCCATTTCCCATTCTTTGCAAACCCAAAGCTGATCCAGGAAGCAAAATGACACCAAAAGCTCTCCTTCCTCCATCTTGTGCACCACTCCAATGCTATCACGAGTGACCTCTCCCCATTGGTATGCTGGGGTAGCTATAGATGATTTGACTCTTATCCAATCTCCAATTTGTATTATCTCTTCCTCCACCACGTCAACTTCTGATGGATCAAGCATCCAAACCTTGGAGCCAGCTGGTGTAAATATTCTCAGTTTTCCATCTAGATCTATCGCTGATATAGAACCAATGCTCTCATGTGTATGGCCTGACCAACCAAATCGTGGCTGCTTTACGTGGGGCTTCACCTTCACCTTTTGGCCTACTGCAAGTTTATCCACAGTTTCAAGCTCACATGCTGGTCCTGCCCATAATTCAGGTTCACCACAGAACCCAACAAGGAAAGCACTATCCCAACCATCCTCTTGATGCCTCACTCCTTGTACAACTCCAAGGCTTCCAGGCCCCAAACTTTTCCACCTGGCGGCACTGTCTTTTATTTTTACCCATTCTCCCACCTCGAGCATTTGATCTATCTCAAAATCCGCGGGATCTCCTCGCCACAAATTGTGCAACCCAGAGAATGAAACTCTTATTTCTCCATCAATATTTACAGCAGTTACAACACCTCTTGAATTGTGGCATGCGCCTCTCCATCCCCACCTAGGTTCAACCAGTCCAGTACGAAATCGAACATGCTGCCCTATTTTTATGTGTGAAACCTTTTCCACCTCTGTGCAGTGAGCAGGCAACTTTCCTTTACGAAAACAACAAACCAAATCTAGATGAAAAGAATCCTGTATACTATGCACTACAGCGATATTCTCCTTCCTAAAACTGTTCCACTCATAACTTGGTCTAGACCCCAGACATTGCTTCACCCTAACCCAGTCACCAACAGCGAGTCCTGAGAGCCTTTCAGCATCACCTGGAGCAACTTTCCATAAGCTTGCTCTACGAGCCACTCTCACCTTCACAAATAATTGGGAGTAAAACTTTATTAAAACAGTTTAAAAGTTCTGAAGGTCAAAATGCAGATATACACAAGTCTGGCACACGAGAAAAAAGAGGACGGTCAACCCAGCCAACTTAAATTGTGGAATGCATGCTACGTTATAATTAATGGTCCATGCCATTGATTCAGATGCATATACTGCACCTATGAATTTACAGCCAGCAAGGCAGTAAATGCACTGTGGGGAACTCAAACTCAAAAACATGATCAAAGTGTTGGTAATAGGAATCACGCAACTACTAGACAAATACATGCAAGAACACAAACAAGGATTGTAATGTAATGCAAAATATAAGCATGCTCACATTGAGGGTTCCATCCATGTCGATCCTCTCAACAGTCCCAAAAGTAGCTGGACTTTCATTTGACCATCCAAGCAATGGCTGAGTGATAGATGGCATGACACGGATCTCTTGTCCCACTTTGAAAGGTGACACCTTCTCCATGTCTGTCATTGAACATAGAAAGGGCCTGCTTCTAAAGGAGAAAGCAACACCCATGTCACCATCATCCTCTAAGTTATGGACAATACCAATGCTAGTCCTGGTGACATCATCCCACCCATATTTTGGAGAGGGTACCGAAGCTTTTACTCTAACCCAGTCACCAACCTGATCATGTAAGATGAGATAATAAATGCAAGCTACTCACAGCATAATCCGATCAGTAGTCAAATGAGTTAAAAAATAAGCACAAAATATTACCTTAAAGTCCTCCACCTTTTCCATATCTGAAGGATCAGCTGTCCATGGTATGGACCGATTTTGTATTTCGATTATCAGAAGACCATTACTCTTTATGTCAAATATTCTTCCAACACTATGATGTGTCTCACCACCCCAAGCAAAGCTGGGCTCTGCAATAGATCGTTTCACACATACTAGCTCACCTATCTGTAAAATAAAACAGAATTAAAAACAAAAAAAATGTATAGATGCTTAGTGAATAGCATGATGTAGGGGAGGGGGCTGGAGTAGGAAGATATATTACTGTTCTTTAAGAAAATGTGGCAATAAAAAACAAAAATGTTCTCAATACCTTAAAAGGCACAACTGGTTCAACCTCCTCTGGTTCAAATATGCATGGAGCAGGTACACAACTGAACTCTATCAACAAACTACTATCGGATCTGATACCATGCACGATCCCTATGCTTCCAGCAGTCACAATTCCAAAATCATGCTTTACAGCCTGAGGTGTTTTGCGAACACAAACCCAATCACCAACCTTGAATTCTTCAAATCTTTGAAAATCTGCAGGATCAGCTTGCCACCCCTTAGAGGCACCGCGAAAACCAATACGTATAAACCCCTCATCCTCAATGCACAGAACAGTGCCCTGACTGTCACGTAATTGTTCATGCAATGCAAATCTGAAAACAGAAGAATCAACATCTTCAAGCTTTCATAACATTCTAATGATTAAAGAATGTCAGAGATTCTTATAATGATTATCAAAATGTTGGTTCACATCATGGAAATAACCCAAAAAATAAACTTGTACATAAGCTGTATTTCAATTTTTGTCAAGGTTCCATTAGCTAACCATCGTCACAATTCTCAATGGTTGTGTAAAATAAATCTTAAAATAAATATATAATTTCCTCTTTTATTAAATATAAACAATACAACGAATCATCCCATGACTTTCTTCATTTACTTTTTATCCAGGTTCTGTTTCTTAAGCAAGTCTAGAGGTTACGTTTAAAAAGGTTCGGCAAGAATTGAGCCCTTGAATATCCACTACTAACCAGCCACCCTTGTAGTTAGTAAGTCTAAAGCTTAAGTTTAAAAAGGTTCAGCAAGAATTGAGTCCTTGAATATCTACTACTAACCAGCGACCCTTGTAGCTTAATGCACATCCCCTTACATCAAGGGTTCAGAGACTAGTGGATGATGATGAGTAAATTGAACATCTACTAAGGAAGATAATTAACAATCAAGCACATCATCACTCTAATATTTGCTACAGCAACCATGATCATACCTGGGCTCTATAACATCAGGTTTAAGTTGCACAAGTTGGCCACTGTCAAAAGGAATCACTTTTACAACTTCATTTGCCAAGACATGAGCAACTCCTGTGCAAAATGATACAGTAAGACTGCCATTCTCTGGAATACTCTGTACAAAACCAACACTGCCACACGTTGCACCTTGCCACCCATATGTTGGATTCTTCATGCCCCTCTTGAATTTTACCCAATCTCCAACTTCAAACCTACAGTCGAAATGACAAGCTGAAGGTTATCATATTGGATTAAGCATCAGTAATAGTTTAGAATTGGCAAATAATTCCCCCAAAAAATCGCACTCACACTGTTGGGTATAAAGAAACTCCCTTATTAGCTAGTGCTTCCAAAAGCTCTTCTGAAATCCATTCTCGGGGCAGGCTTTCCAGGAGGTCACACGGCATCTTACCACTGTTGCCCATAAGACAAATGCATGATCACAGAAAGACACAACAACATGCATATTCATTCAGTCAAAGTATGCTCAATGTTACGATTGGTAACATGAGAAAACTCTGTATGAACTTAGATCAGAAACATAAGTTAAGAATTAACTGAGAAAACAGAATCTCCAGTTTTACCCTGGCAGAAAAAGAATGATAAGCAACCACATTACGCTTCACTCACCTGTTGTTTCTAATTTTAATGCTTGCACTTGGGCACTGCAGCATAAGGATGATGCAGTCAAGATTCTCACGTATCAACCTTGCAGCTGCAGCAGCTATATGGAAAGCATTGTCACCTTCCTCATCCTGATTATAATTACAAAGAAGTTGCTTCAGTATATGATCATGTGAACAAATTGCAATGATCAATATTTGAAAATAAAAGGGCTGAGTTTTTTACACATAGAAATCCTTGCAAATGAAAGTGGAATAATGTGGAAGATTTAACCTATGGACTAAAACATCAATCCACCTTTTTGTTATCCAAGCAATATTATACTACTTAATGTATCAAATTCGTCAAACTCTCATCAGAACCAAGATATAAATGATCCATGGGCATCAACAAGGTTCCTTGAGAAAACATTTGAAGCACAAAAATGAATAGTAGATCTCATTCAACAAATCACCTATATACACATAAAAGAAAAGTTTCCAAATCAAGACTATTTGTGAATAAAAATCCCAATTGCAAATCAAATACTGGACTAAATTTGCAAATTTAAGAATCACAAAAAAGTTCCATATCAGTTCTTATATCATTTATAAATGTAAAACAAATAAAATGCTCATACAGGTAAAAAATTTTTATTATATATTAAGTCAATGTAATTCTATTTAATATCAAACAATAATTTGAATAGTTAATAAATCAAATTCTAACTATGTGTACAACCCAATTTCCAAATAGATGAACATTTTTGTGACCTTTTCTCCAACAAGGTTAAGATCATTTTAAGTTAATGTTCAACTCAACAAGTTGTAGGAGCAAATCCTAGGAAGCAGCATTATAGCACCATACTCTAGTGTACTGTAGATGTTGCTGTAGCAGCTTCATACAATTAGTTTTTTCCCTTAACTAGTTTATTTATGGGTTATTTATTATGCTTGTTTGGACGGTTAAGATTTGTTTAGTTTTAAGGGTTAGAATTTCATTTCATTTCGGCTTTTTTCATAGTAATCAAGGGCTGCTACTACAATAAAAAATTATGAATCATTATTTAGAGAATTTTATAAAGATTTTTGTTCTCTTTTCTGGCTTTACAATGACTGTACAGCCAGAAAAGAGAAAAAAAATCTTTATAAATGCTGTTTGCACGTCCCTTCCTACCTTCCCTTCCCCAAAGCCACAATACCCCCAATAGAAAAAAAAAAAAAAAAAAACCTGTTGGGAGCAAAGGAAAGAAAAGGAAACTGTTTACAAAAGAGTTGTGCTGAACATGTATATATATCAAGTTCTAATGAAAGACTTAAAAATATCATAAAGACATGCTAACTATGAAGAGCTAAGTACTCACGTTCATCCAAATCAATTTTCTCAACACATGAATCTTAATGGCATCTAATGATGATAAGTTTGGATCTTTGAATCACTTCTTTATAACTTTTCATTAATGAAGGGCTCTGCTAGAGGTTGTGAAGTTTGAGATTGGATTAGCACAGTAACAATCTGTTAATTACATGGAGTACTATTAACCGACCAGACACACATAATTATCATTGAACGCTCTACTTCTGTTATTGCTTTTGACTTCTACATTGACATAAATGTACATTATCAAACACATAAGGAGATACCAGGCTTATTTAATAACCACAACATCACAGTGGCGATAGAATTCAAAAGAAGAGGAAACATCACAAACCTGCAAATTACAATCTGCACCAGCAGCCAAGAGCAATTCGACACAAGGCTTTGCACCTTTAGCCAATGCTAAATGAAGAGGTATTGTACCATGCACATTTCGTAGGTTAGCATTCACTCCAGCATCAAGAATGATCTACTTGGAAACAAAAAGTAAACTTTTCATCAGAAGTTAAAGGTCATGTCTGATCTGGAACTGGACATTCATAACAGCTTTATAAAATTAAATACTTAATACGTCCAAACTCCAAAATGATTTTCTAAATCCTTTTTGCTTGATTTTTAAGGAAGAAGCCACTATTGTCATTTACCATCTTTTGGTTTCCTTTTCCAAATGTACATTCATCATAAGTTATAAACTGAAAAGATTCCTAACAAAGAAATTATGTTTCAATTTTTTTTACTGTACATATACCTTACGAGAAGTAAAAAATGGCAAGTCACTGTAGAAGTAATAAGTTAATTTAAAGTGGAAAACCCCACTGAATTACCTTGACCAACTCAACATCATTTGCTGCCGAAGCTGTATGCAAAGCTGTTTGATGATTTTCAGCATCTTGGGCAGCAGGGTTTGCCCCAGCAGCAAGAAGTAATCTCACTAGCTCTCTGCCCTCTACAATTTGAAACTGAATATTAGCTGAGGTAAAACAAAACATGTATCTATATTTGTTACTCCCGGGAATGAGGACATGGGTTTGGAGCAAATCTTCTGCTGTTTGTCCACATATATGTTCTAAATTGAGAGCTTTAAACCAAGATCTATAGATGAAAGCGCACATGGCAAAAATACAGAACACGAGTATATACAGGCACGCCAAAGTCTAGTAAAAGTTGGAAGCTTAAACGAAACATTACACAAGATGAAACTCCTAATTAATACTAACTAATAAGTATCAAATAGAAACAGTTGCTAAATAACATAAAAATAACCACTATAAGATCATAAAATTTATAAAACTAAAACAGTTGATGGAAACTCTTCTATAATACTGAATTGCCAATTAAACAACTATTGGAACATTACTTATCCAACAAAAATGGCACAAGGAGCAGCTTTAAAAGCAAAAGACCATTTCCCTGGGTTGATGAAGATTTACAAATATATGTCAGAAACTGTAATAAGAACCATTCCACTTGATTGGAAAAAAAAATAGCAAACGAAAAACAAATGGAAAAGACAAAATTTCCTATAAGCAAGATGAGAAAAGATATGTACGGGGTAGAATCTCACATAAAGTTCAACAGATTAGAATTAAATAATGAAATACCTGTCTCATGATCTTTTCTTAAAGCAGCTGCCATACATAATGCAGTTCCAACTGAACTGGGCAGGTCAATGGCTCCAGCAATTTCTTCTTCTGATGCAACTTCTAGCCACCTCTTGACAACAGTAACATTTAGAGCTTCTATGCACAAATGTAGGGGTCTGTGATAGCAGAAGCGTAATAAAAAGCAGCTCAGAGTGGGATCAGCACATCATAGAAAGAAAATGGTAACATTTGAATAGAAAAATTGTCATACAACACGCATTTCTACAGATAATATCTAAATGAATGCACAGACACACACAAACATCAGAAACACATTCCAGGTTTCAGTAATTGACCTTCAAATGATAAGCAGTCTATGACATTTGAAAACTTCCTTTTTTATCAAAAAAATTGAACAGGTCAAAAGGATGTAGTTTTAACCCAAAAACCCTTCAAAGAGTTGATCATAGATTCTTCACCATTGCATTATTTTGTGCTACTATTACTGAAAAAATTAAAATATTCACCAAAGGCAATCAACCCTGTGTATTACAAAAGCAACAGTAACTCCAAGCATTTAGCTCATAATCAAGCAAAACCTGCCATGACCAAACAGAACCCACAATCATATACCTCACCCAATTAGTGTCAATGTACTAACCATGCTCAACCAACCTTGTACTCCAAATGGATGAGAGATTCCAGTCCTTGATGGTTTTTCTCCTTGTTTGTATGTTTATGCCTCTCCAAGTGCTTTGGATAACAATTTTACAGAAACAGATAGCATTTCATGACTTAATTGCTGCAAGTATTGCTACCTAAATGTAGTCTGTAACTCAATCCAACCAAATCTTAGTCCCAACTAGTTGGGACAGCTACAGGAATCTCTTTTCTATTCTCCATGTCGATCTTATAAAACAAAAAAAGTAGCCACAAGCTTCCTTTCAAAAATATTCTCAAAGGTGTTATTCATGCCCACATTCTTCACTGATTTAAATTTATAATAACTCTTAAGTTGGATGCACTAGGGGGGCAAAATAATGCAAATTAAAAAAAAGACGTGAAAATACATATTTGATTCTTCCAGTAGTCTAACATTCATGTGTGACAGATCAACAAATAACCAGGAACCATCTGGAACTGTAGATTTATTCAAGGGAAAGGGAAAAAAAATATATATAGCAGAGCTTCAGCAAGATTTGAAGATCTCTATTGAACAGACATCAAGAAGACTTTTATTAAAAAATATTAACATTCATTAACCTTAAAAAATAAACCTCCGGAATACTGAAAACATGATAATTATGAATCAAATTACATTATAATCCAGTAAGTGATGATGAATAGAAAAGCATAATCCTTTTATCCAGACGAATGAAATTAAGAGAGGCCGAGGTGCAAAAAAAAATAGTGACAAAAATGAAGGTGCAATGGCTACTCCAAACAATTTTAACTCCCAACCAAAACAGGTGGGAAAGCCAGTGGGTGGACCCATATGTCAGTTTCATAAATAAGCTAGTTAAGTATAGAATATCTAGAGAGAATCAATCATAAAATTCCCTCAATAAAAATCTAAATATGCTATGAAAATCTACCTTAGTGAGATACTTCATCTCAGATAATAAAAAACCTTAAATTGCATCAAAAACAAAAAAAAAAAACCTCTTTTTTATCACATCAACAAGAAAATATCAACCATAAATGATATGCAAACTGGAATTAACTCTCACGTCAAATTTTTTGAGTTCAGAAAACTCATTGATCTGCATCCACTATTTTCCAATATGACAATAGCACATTCTGTATGTTTGTTGGCGATGGCTATATGCAGTACAGATTCACCATCATCATCCACTGCATTGGCATCAGCACCAGCCAAAAGTAATTCCTGTAAAAATTGTTCGTGATGATCTAAACTGAAGAAAATAAAGGACCAGGTCTTTCCTATAAAACATACAGGTTTGGGAGCTTACCAACATGCAGTCTGGTTGCCCATAATATGCACAGACATGAGCTACTGACCGGCCAATGCTTTCGCTCATCCTACAAGTTGCATAATCTGATCTTCTGATAAGAGATCTTACACATTCTGGGGATCCAGCTGCTAAAGCAAACACTATTGGCGGATTACCATCTTTGTCATGAATATCCACATCCACAGCGCTGTACTCCAAAATGGCATCAACAAGTTTAAGGCAACCCCGTCTACAAGCCAAGTGCAATGCAGTTTGACCATCAGCATTATGTGCTTCAAGCAGAGAAATAACTGAGTTGCCATCGTTACCCGATGCAGACTTGGCAAGAAGATCTCTGCAAAAACAGTGAGGGCTAAGAAACAAACCTGGAGGATTTCTATTAACATGTTCACACAACAAACTGAGTTTCTGTTAAAACAGACCTGACACCATCCACATCCCCGTCAGATAAAAGTTGATGCAGATGGTTGCTTTTGACTGGGAAAATGTCCAGGACGGATGTCGGGGATTGTTCCAGCATATCAATTCCGGAACAGTTTGCAGGTTCTCTAGATTTGACAGATGAAAGGGAAAAAAAAGGATATGGTTCAAATATCAGACAAAGTTTACAACTCAATCTAGAAGACAAAAAATAGCAGTTATAACATAGCCAACTGGGTAGAGAAATGGAAAATGCTCATAAAAACAGGTATCTAGCTTATTCCTTGTCAAACAATACAAGTAGACTACGCAGTTCCATCCTTATCATTTGACATCCAGCTTGATGTTTCATTAGCAGAGTATTTTACTGCACTGACAGTCTTTGCTGTACTCAATATGAATCTATTCCCACTTGAAGGATAGTTTGCAGCTTATTCTCCCAACAGTTTTCTTGTTTACAAGAAAATTTTCCCCGTCCTCTCTCGCTGTTACACCATTGTCTTTCTCTAGTTGCACAAACTGATGACCCTTATACCACTGATCAACCTCCATTTTACCACTTACATTTTCTCTTGGCACAATAAGGACAGTCAGGTGCCAACCACCACCATCGGAGCCAAAAATCATAAAATCAGCCAAATGGTACCACTGTATTGCCACACCATCTACTGTTCTGAAGAGTCAGTATTCCATGCATAGCCATGATTGGCTGTATCTTCTAATTAAAAGGTTATTGCCTATAATCTCTCCAGACAGTAAAATCCAAATCTGAACGAGTGTGATCATCCAATGACCAACATTAACTACATATCGAAACACAGAGGAAATTCTTACGTATTAGGAATTGCAGAACTTCGAGGTATTCCTTGCAAATGGCGCAGAAATATGGCGAGCATTGCATGAAATGTGGGTCTGTTCGATGCCTTAAATTGTAGGCACTCGCCAATCATCTTCCATAGTTCTGTAGGAATCCCATGACCTACAACTTTTTCATATTGTGGAGGTGATCTTCCTTCCTTGACAACAGCATGGTAGATCTCTTCTGCACTTAAACCAGCCCACCTGAAGAAAATATCCAAGTAAGACAGAAAGTATTACCAATCAATCAAATAATAAAACAAAAAGTTTTGGTTCACGTACGGAGTGAAGCCAGTGCACATTTCGACGAGAGCACAACCAAAACTCCAGGAATCTGATTTTGCAGATATGCCAATGTTACCATCCCTGAATAAGTGCAAAGACTTCTTTAATGGCTCCCATGCCTCTGGAGCTGAATAATATGGACTTAGCGACAAACAATCAATACACCAATGTGTTTTTAATGGATCAGCCTCGGGCAGAAGAAGACCCTTTGAGCAAGAAGTTTTCTTAAGAATCATCGGAAGTCCATAATCAGAAACCACCACATGACCACTTGCATCAAGAAGAAAATTGGACGGCTTTAAGTTCAGGCACACAATACCCGCAGCATGAATTTCAATTACCCCGCGTACAATGTCAGCTCCATACCTACAATAAGGTAAAAAAAAAAAAAACATAACACGCTTATCAAAAACTAATTTTCTACGCCTGATGAGATCAGTAGATAATCAAGTTATAGTTTTAGAATAGACAAGAAACTAGGCCCCCTGGTGTAAAAAAAAATCAAGAAATATCCTCCCAATATGAACATGTTTTAAACAAAATAGTAACTTATGCTTAGTTTTCCTTTACAGTCTTTTTATGTTTCAGTTAAAGTGGTAACCTCAGGCTGATTACGCCAAAACTAAATCCACCTCTCTAGCCTAATAAAATGCAGGCCATCCACAAGATCTTGATGCTATCTGTAACCTTACAGAGGAAAGTAATTTCCAACTAGTGATTGGCAATTAGAAAGGCAAACATCATGTTCTCCAAGCTTAAAACACAAATATGTCCTCCCAATAGCCAACTAAATTAAATTAAAGATAACAAACAACAATCAAACTAAAAACACATTCAATTTCACTTTGAAAAAAAAATTAAAGAACAAGACCTTAAGATTTGATCGAGAGAGAGGCGGCCGCCATTCCCTTCCATCTGTTCCTTAACAGAACCAAAACATTTTTCCATCACAACACACAAATCATCCTCTCCACTCTTCACTACACCATAAAATCCACACACATTTCTACACCACATAACTTTCCTCCTCAAATTATCCAGCTCCTTCTCCACCCAATTACCATCGGCCACGTCATCAACCCTAACTCTCCTCACAACTACCTTATGCTTACACTCCTTCCCCTTCACCAACAAACCGCTCCACTTCACCTCACTAATCCCCTTCACAATCCTCAATTCATGATCTCTACACAAATTCCCAGCCCATCCGGCGCCGCTTGTTGTAGAACAATGAAATCGACGAGGATTGGCATCGCTCTCGTCGTCGGAGGAGTCGGAGTCTGAGTCGGAGGCGGAGGAGGAGGGAAGGAGGGAAGAGAGGAGAGAGAAGTTTTTAGGGAGGAAGAGGAGGGAGTTGCCGAGAGGGGAGACGTGGCGGCATTTAGGACAGGTAAGTGAGGATTTTTGTGATGGTTTACAAGGTGAGGAAGAGAGGAGGAGGCGAGAGAGACAATTGAGACAGAAAGAGTGGCCGCACTGGAGAAGCAGAGGCGTGTGAGAGTGATCGTTGTAAACTGTTTGGCAGATTGGGCATTTCGGTATCGGAATCTTTTTGGCGTTTCGGCTTCTGGTATCGGCCATTGCTGTTGTTGGTTTGCCAGAGTAGTTGTTTTTTTAAAACTTCAATTATAAAAGAAGAAGGGAGGAGGAGACCTTGAAATGGGAGTTTTTTCCAGAGGAAGGAGTGGAAAGGGAAGGAAATCGCAGGTGAGAGAGAGAGAGAGAGAGAGAGAAGAGATTGACTGAGAAAACGGATTTGATCTTGACTTTTATATGTTATACTTTTACACGCGTCTGCAGTTCAGGTCTTGGAAGAAATTTCATCTATAGGGTCCCTACCGTCTTTGAAATTTTTGTATGCTACGGTTGAGTTTTTGTTTCTCAATAAAATAAAATAAAATAAACAGAACTAGTCAAGATCAGAATTGAATTACAGTGATTCAAAAATTCAAGTCATGTGTAGAAAGCAAATCCAACCAACAACCAGGTTGATTTTATTCTATTTTTTTGCTGCTTATAGACTAGGTCTTGTTTGGAATTAGTTTGAAACTGTATCTATTAAAATTTTTAAAAACAATTTGTTTAATTATGCATACAAGTAAAGACTAAATAAGTTTTAAATCAATACTTAAATTAAATATAATAAAAATATGAAATATATATTCCCGGGGTCTATAGAAACAAAAATCAAACAATTAAATGAATTTGAATATAAACAACAAATGCACAGATGTTGTAAATTCTCCCTCGCCAAATAAAATAAAAAAACCTCTCCAATTTCTTCCTAGAATAATACTTAACATACCTATTTTATTTAGTAAGTGATTAAGTAATAAAAATTTAGAATAAAAAAATTTATTTTTCTTATGATTTTAGATTTGAATTCTTTAATTGCTAATATGATGGCTACTAAAGACTTACATGGTTATTAACTTTAGAGTCCATAATATTAGTCGAGGTACACACAAGCTAACCCGAACACCTATATTATTAAAAAAAAACGATTACATGACCTCCTTTTAGGAAGAAGCATCAACCTCCTAAAATTTTATCCACTGTACCAAATAAAGTTTAAAGAATATTAACAGTTTACTCTTTAACCTTATCTTGGAGTAAAATTATTTGTGTTTTTAGATGATTTTTTAAAATATATTTTTAAAAAAATATTAAATTAATATTTTTCATAATTCCACTCTTCCAAACGTGATGTAAAAAAAGAATAATGAATCAATGTCTTTCACACATAAGAGAATGTACTCTTTATAGCTATTTCATCGCAGGTGAAGTGTGCAGGAGAATGATGAGTTCTGGCTACAGAGGAAGACAGGCTCGTAGAAACTCTGATTACTTGATTATGTAGTGTAAGCGAAGTTAAAGCCTTGCTAATTTTGCAAAAAAATGTCTCGTAATCAGCTTGGCTTGCAATCCACAGAGATCTTCAATCTCCCTATCATTAACCGCAACATATCTTGTGACAGGGTCTAGCTAGAGAAAGCAATGACACTGTGCTTCGCACAAATATCATTAATATAAAATGGTGTGCAAATTAATCTATCATCATTCTCAAAATCAAGACGATGGAATTCATGCTCGTGGACTTGAGCCATGGGTTTGGGCTCGTGGATATGAAATATCAAACAAGGCCCTTAAATTGGGCCATAGCCCGTGATAATGGGCCTATTCCATGGACACATATAGTAGTCACTGCTTCTTATTCCTTTCCCTCCTCGTTCTCCTCGCTTCCGTTGCCATTGACCGTATGGTCTCACGGAAGTATGGTATTTTTAGGCTCACTTCGTATAAAATATTTTTCATAAAAATATGCTTTAATTTTTTTTTTGTGTTTATTTTTTAAAATTATTTTATAGAATGCATTAGTTTTCTATAAATATTTTTTAAAAAACTAATTAATAAAAAATATTTTACAATCAATCTTTAAATATAGTTAATTTAACAACCATGCATATTATCTATCTATCTATTATTATTATTATTATTATTACTTTCATCTTATCACTATTTCATTAACAACGACTGTTATCTCACCATTACTATCGTTTTTTTTTTTTTATCATCATCAGATCATCTTACTACCTTCTTCCTTATCAGTTATCACTACCATTATTAAAGAAATATTTAACTGTAAAATATTTTTCAAGCTAAATATTAAAAACATTTTAAATCAAAATTAGTTTTCATTTGTAAAATACTAGTTACAACCTTCGTGACTCCTGGTCGGGATTTCATATCTCATTAATGGGTGGTTCGCCAGGAACAAATGGTTTACAGAAGGATGGTGTTTGTAGTTGCATTGCTGTTCCCTTTCCTGCCAGGAAGGGAGGAAATTGTATCAAAAATGTTTAGTAGATGTATCACAGCTGGTCCCGGTACCCTTGGGAGTGGAGGTTTTCTTTGTTTAAGCAGTTGCCATTTATGAATTGTAAGTCTTTGAGTAAAACGAGGCTTTGAGAGTAATGACTTCCCAGTGAATTTGATAATTGTAGGTGGATGGATGGGCATTACTCACTCTTGAGACGCCAAGATACTGCACTTGCCAACGATATTGATGATTAATGCTCGAATGTCCCAGGTGCCAGAATTTGAAGAAGCTGCTTTCAGTGCGCCTTTGAACAAAGTCACAAGATGTAAAACTAAATTTGGGCGGCATTTGTTGCAAGTTCTTTCTGAAGGGTATGCCCAGGAATCCTACTTCATTTGGTTTCTGTACCAAGGAGAAGGCAGAGCTGGCACCGGCTCTTACTTTTCCATGAATTTGTTTGATTTCAATCTGTACGTAATTTATGTTACCAGGGAAGAATCTCTACTTGGAGAAATCCAAGCAGACAAACTTCATGTAAAAAAACAAAGATCCTACGTTTGTCGAAGAAGCTCAATTGATTGATGTTCGAGACCATGATGAAGTGTATGGTTTTTATTTTATTTTTTCGCATTTTGTTCTCCTACTTTAGCAGCCGTTTTTTTCCCCTTCTGATATTAAGTTTTGCAGATGACTGAGATGCCCTTTCAATTTATTTTATATTTTTACCCATTCATGGTTTTACGTACAACGTTTGTATTGGTTCAAAATATTGTTATTATTCTTTGGGCAAATATTCAAGGAGCGAATTTTTTCAAGTATCGCGTGGATCAAAGATTCTACAGCAATCCATATTGAACGAAGAATCACGTCTAGTTGAAGAAAAACAATCTGATTTTTATGTTGCATATGACCCTATTGAAAATTATCTGTCAAAGAAGTGTTCTTCTTAATTTGTACGAGGCTGGAGCAATCCTTGAAATGCCCGTGACAGCGCAGCGAAGAACAGCTGATAAGTTTGCAATCTCTCGGCGAATAAAAAGATCCGACAAGTCTACTCCCATGCATCGTGGGTAAGTATAGAGGTGTCTCTGTCTCAGCATTTAGCTGCAGTGCCAACTATGACAATAGCTATATATATGTAGTCTATTAATATCTTCCAATAGGGATTACTACCTTAAATTTAAACGGTTATTTAATTTTTCCGGGAAATTCTCTCAGCCAGCCTTGGTCTTGAAATATTTGTTTCCCACTAATTTCAAAACAGATACCAAAAATAGACTCATCCAACACACTTGGCACACGCCATACCCTAAAATCCCTCACTGTCGATCCTCATTCTGTCCTTGCACCGAAATCCAACCTGTTTCCACTCTTTTTCCCCCTTACATTTTTACGAATCTTTCTAATTATCTCATCTCTCCTTTCCACCATCAAAAAGATTAAGGAACTCTCTCCTTAATCCATTACCAGCACCACCATTGCCACTCATTATTTGTTTCCCTTCCACAATGGGCAACTGCTGCTCCAGAGGTGGTGCCCAGGATGCCTCAACTAGTAAGGAAGAAAACACCGAGGGTGCTAATCCCACCAATGGTCGGACAGCTGCTCCCTCCACCACCCCACCTAGGACTGCTCCACCTTCACCCCCTCCAGGAGCTTCACCTAAGCCTGCCAAGGTTGCCCCTATTGGACCTGTCTTAGGCCGTCCGATGGAAGATGTAAAATCCATTTACAGCATTGGAAAAGAACTCGGTAGGGGACAATTCGGTATCACACATTTGTGCACTAACAAGGTTACAGGCGAGCAATTCGCGTGCAAAACAATAGCCAAGAGAAAGCTTGTTAATAAGGAGGATGTGGAGGATGTTAGGAGGGAGGTTCAGATTATGCACCATTTAACGGGTCAACCTAATATTGTGGAACTCAAGGGAGCCTATGAGGATAAACATTCGGTTCATTTGGTGATGGAGTTATGTGCTGGAGGAGAGCTCTTTGATCGCATTATTGCCAAAGGTCATTATACAGAGCGTGCTGCAGCCTCTTTGCTTAGGACCATTGTTCAAATTATCCACACCTGCCATTCTATGGGAGTTATCCACAGGGATCTCAAGCCAGAAAATTTCCTTCTGCTCAACAAACAAGAGAACTCCCCACTCAAGGCTACTGATTTTGGCCTTTCTGTGTTCTACAAGTCAGGTTGCAATCCTGTTCATTTTACGTACCTCTTTTTTTCCCTCATTTTATCGTGTATCCAACCATGAAGGAAGGCATGAGATAAAAGCAAGCATGTCATTGGTGCATGTAATAACAACGGTTTTTTTCTTTCTAGCAGGAGAAGTATTCAAAGACATTGTTGGAAGTGCATATTACATTGCACCTGAAGTCTTGAAAAGGAGGTATGGGCCAGAAGCTGATGTATGGAGTGTTGGGGTCATGTTGTTTATTCTTCTAAGTGGTGTTCCTCCTTTTTGGGCAGGTAAATCATGCTTTTCTGTTTTTCGCTTTTAATCTTGGATAACATCCTGCCATATTTAAAAAAATATTCCAAAAAGGCTAGGAATAAGGCTCATGGTTGTATAATCGGTTAATCAATTGATTCTAACAATCTTATTCACTCTCTCCATAGCCAAGATGGTTGATAGCTTGTACTTGGTGCTTGATAAGTCAAAATAGTGTGTAATTAGTATTTTTAAAAGATCTTTTTTTTGTGGAGGTGGAGATTCTCCAATTATAAAGTAAATAACTTTATAGAGAGAAAGTGCAATAATATATATACAATAGAAAAATAAAGAGATTGTGGGCTTTTGTTCTAAAGGTTTCATGGTGTATTTATAATTCACGAGTCTTGTTTTTTTTACGAAGAGGATGGTCTGGAGTGTAATTTTACTCTTGCGATATTTTGAGTTGTATTCTACTCAAAATAGTATGTATTGAATCATTATAAAATACTAAGGGACCTGTGTAGTGTTCAGGATAAATTTTCTAGTGAGTGTTGAGCTTGGGTAAGGTGTCCGAGTCCATTAGAGATGAAAGTAGATTTATACACACTGTCTAGAGCCAAATATGCTAGGCTCAGGCATGACAGCCTGAGCCCACGAGGGTGCTCGGGTGCATGTCCAGCATCAATTGGGCATACGCCCACTAGGATGCATTAGGTGTGCGCCGAGTGCATTACATAGCACCCATACAGAGAGCATAGACTTGGGTTACTTACTCGAGCTCATGTTCCTTGATGTTTTTAAAGGTTTTTTTTTTTATATGGAGAACTTCTTTAGATTTATTTTAGAGATTTTTTGGTTCTTTTTACTTGGATTCAGATTTTTTTGTTCTTTTTACTTGGATTCAGATTTTTTTGTTCTTTTTACTTGGAATCATCATTATGAGATTTTTTATGCCAAGAAAAATATTATTGGTTAATTTGTCAGAATCGGAACACGGGATATTCAATGCAATCCTACGTGGCCATATTGATTTTACTAGTGATCCCTGGCCTTCAATTTCACCTCAAGCAAAAGATCTTGTTCGGAAGATGCTAACTTCAGACCCCAAGCAAAGGATGACAGCCATCCAAGTTCTCGGTAAGTATGCTTTAGCTTTACCATCTTCAAATTATATGCAGTAATAATTTCACAAGACATTCAGTTTGTAATGATGTGTGGATATACATCTCACCTATCAGCAACTATTGAATTAGTTTATGATATAGTGTGTTTGTTTTTCATTAGGTCATCCATGGATTAAGGAGGATGGAGAAGCTCCTGATACTCCTCTTGACAATGCAGTGTTGAGTAGGCTTAAACAATTCAAAGCAATGAATAACTTCAAGAAAGTTGCTCTAAGGGTACTAAAAAACTTCACCATTTTGAAAAAAAATTAAACATAAGATCAAATTGAATGATTTCTTTTATTTCATATTAGTGTTCAAATAGTTCATTTATAGTAATTTAGTGCAGTGAATAATACTCGGTATTGCATGAAGTAGCGCTTATCTTTCCCTCTTCATAAAATGGGATTAGGTCATTGCTGGCTGTCTATCAGAGGAAGAAATCATGGGATTAAAGGAAATGTTCAAAGGCATGGACACCGACAACAGTGGTACTATAACACTTGAAGAGCTGAAACAAGGACTTGCTAAGCAGGGGACAAAGTTGTCTGAATATGAAGCTAAACAACTTATGGAAGCTGTAAGTTCCATTCTCACTTGATGCAGAAGGATTAAAATATCACTTCTACTAAGATAAAGTCTTGCAAATTTCTGAATTCTTTTCTCTTTCATCAGACTCTGCTCATGTTATCTGTGTTTTTTTTTTCTATTTTCCTCCATAAATAGGCTGATGCAGATGGCAATGGAATAATAGACTATGATGAATTCATCACAGCAACAATGCATATGAACAGAATGGATAGAGAAGAACATCTTTACACTGCCTTCCAACATTTTGATAAAGATAACAGCGGGTAACAACAGTAGCAAAATTTTAAATTGCATCATTAACTTTTACATCAGTTTTGTAGCTTTAGTAATCTAAGATAAATGATCATATATATATAAAGGTACATTACAACTGAAGAGCTAGAGCAAGCTCTGCGCGACTTTGGCATGCATGATGGAAGGGACATAAAGGAAATTATTTCTGAAGTGGATGCAGATAATGTAAGCACCAAATTAAAAAGAAACCAATAACTTTAGTCCAGTGTTGCATTTTTACTTTGTGGTGACAAATTCTTGTATTTTTTTTCAGGATGGCCGGATCAACTACGAAGAATTTGTGGCAATGATGAGAAAAGGAAACCCTGAAGCCAATCCCAAGAAACGACGTGATGATGTATTTGTTTGAGTTTGTAGGGGGTGGATGGCAGGGAAAATAAAATGACTATTTATCTTTGTTTCCTTTTAGTGGGAGGGAAAGCTGCCAGGAGAAATGTGGCAGTTCATTGATGCTACAGAATATACACTGTTTGGTCGGGGATGAGGTGTGTGAAACATTGTCTGTTCCATTTCTAAAAATGAGCCATTGTTTACTAGTGATCTTTAGGGAAGTAAAGGGTGCGATCTTTTTATTTTTTAATGTATTTATTTTGTGTCCAGTTTAGGAATATATCTAGTGACTTTGATTGGTATAGACTTACTAACTACAAATTTGATGTTGTTTTTAGGTGTACTCATTGTCCTTCTAGTAGCATTTATGTTTTCCATTTTTTCCTTATCATAAAAAGTTTTTAGAGCTGGTATATTTTTTAGTTTAAAAGAGTTTTATAAAAAAAATTATTTATTTTTATTTTAAATTAATTTTCTTATATTATTTTAATATGATAATATCAAAAATATTTTTTTTAAAATAAAATAATATATTATTTTAATATATTTTAAAAAATAATTAATACTATATTTTCAGTGAAACTTATTTATTATTGGTTTAATCTCCACTTAAATAACCAATAAGGGTGTTAGTGGTATCCTAATATTGTCCACTGAATGGAGTGAGGTAAAAAATTATCTTTGTTTGGATTCGAGCAAATTCTAATTTTTTTTAGTTTAATTAGGACATGTTTTAATGATATTTGAATAGGATTTTAATCATGTCCAATCCAAAACACAGCCACACAAGTGTATTAAATATAAATAAAATAATATATATTTTAGGTATTAGGTAGTTATAATTTTGTCATCAATTTGTTTGATAAATAACGAGTGAATATGACAACACAAAACAAAACAATTATCATACGACTAAATAACTTGAAGACATCATACGAGAAACACGCAAACTTATAAAAACCTCGTAAAGCAACATGCCTAAGCTTTAAGCAATAGCTTAGGCAAGATATGCATTAGGTTCTAGGCGTGGGCTAACCATAGCGGAGAGAGGGACAGCCTTCTGCAACGCAAGGCCGAAGACCTCGTCCATGTCGAGATCAACATCCTTCGGCAATTTCCAGTCAAAAGAGTGCACCAACGTGCCTAAAATGTACTCCACCAGCACAATTCCCATTCTAGCCCCAGCACAAATTCTTCTCCCTGCTCCAAACGGAATTAGCTCAAAATCATTTCCCCGTGGATTGATTTTTGCATATTTTTCAGTAAAGAACCTCTCAGGAGTAAAGACCTCTGGATTTTCCCACACATCTGGGTCCCTCCCTATAGCCCAAATGTTAACACTAAGTCTAGCGCCTTTAGGGATATAATATCCATTCACTTCGCATGCTTGGTCTGCAATCCTGGGGAGGTTTAGAGGCGTTGATGGGTGTTTTCGAAATGTTTCTTTGCATACGGCTTGCAGGTATGGAAGTTTTGGTATGTCGGATTCAACTAGCCGTCGATTCCGACCGACGACTTGATCCATCTCTTCTTGAGCCCTTTTAAGGATGCTCTGGTTTTTCAACATCTCGGCAAGTGCCCATTCAATTACGCTCGAGGAGGTGTCGGTACCAGCTGTGAATAAGTCCTAGCAAACAAAAAAAAAAACAGAGAAATATAAAATTATTCAAAACTATTGTGAATTCTAGGTTAAACTAGATTTAGATCCTGAATTTTATTTTTTTTATTTGAGTACCATAAATTATTTTTTAATAAAAAAAAAAACGTCTTTCTATCCAGGTTTTCCATCCCTTTGTTATTTTATTTTTTTTTTTACTTTTTTTCACAAATCACATATTTTTACTCCATGTTCTTAACTGTCATTTGCAGTTAAGATTAATTAATTAGTGCTGCTTTAGTGCGGTTGGTAAAATTTTAAGCCACAGCTGGTTGCCGTTGCTAAATATTTGTAATAACAACAACCGATAATTAAGAACCTATTATTTTTTCGATTGGTAAAAATTTGCAAGATCCAAATTGCAACTGGTTGATTCTTGGAAACTGGTTGTAAAAAAAATATGATTTATTTTATTAAAAAATACATGAAAAAAACACCCTCCTCCACGATATCAAGCACACATAATTAATTAACCAGCCGCATGCATCTTTTGGAACTCACCCTTTTTTTAGTGTCTTTTCATATAATTGAGTCCATATTTGTGCATGATGAATGTGCAAGATGTATCTTGTATAAACACACACGTGTGTGTGTATGAGAGAGAGAGAGAGAGAGATACCAAGAGAAGAGCCTTAATGTTGGTAAGACTAAGCCTCGCACCATCCGAATTTTCTTGGTTGGCCATTAGAACGTCAAGAAAATCCGGCTTTCCCTTGCGTTCATGACTGGTTGCCGAATGATCCTCAATCATTTTCGTCAATAACACATCAAACCTTCTATGTAATTTCTTCATCCCACGTTCAATTCCTTGCAAATCCATCCAAGCAACGGACGGTATAAAATCTCCAATATTGAAAAACCCCGCGCTTGTCATTAGCTCCACCACCATATCCTTGAACTCATTAGACTCTGAGCCCTTCGTAACGAACACACGACGACTAAGTATAATTTGTCCTATCATATTTGCCATTGCATAGGTCAACATTTCTGGCACCACCACAGGATCTCCTTCTCGGCTAGCCTCGCACATGGCTCGGAGCATGTGACCTAGCTCGGTTACTCGGACAGGAGCCCAGTCCTCTAGAGCCTTACCACCTAGCATGTGCAGGTTACTTAATTTGCGCAACAATTTCCACCTTGGTCCGTAATCTGCGAAGACCATGTCTTGTGCATTATAAGCTAAGTGAGTTGGACCTCCATCTATGGGACGGTTTGAGAAATTTAGGTCAAGGGTTTTGAGGAAGGCTCGGGCTGCATCTGGGTTGGAGGCCACAACCATGTCACGAGTACCCATTTTCAGGTACATGACGGGACCATACTTCTTGGCCATTTTGGCTAATGTGACATGAGGCATGTCTCCTAGGAAGGGAATTGCACCAATGATCGGCCAACCTCGAGGTCCCGGAGGGTATCGATGCAACAATTTTCTGATGAAAGAGCCTGTAAATTGGTAGCTGATAAAGAATAAGAGAGCTGCCAAGGTAAGTTTCCCAAGGAGGACTGGGTCTCCGTCCATCCTGCTGGGTGGTGCCTGAAACACGAGCTTGCTTAAACAGTCGCCTGACCTGATGGAGTAACCAGAACTAGTGGGGTGATATACCCCCATAGCGCCTGGGCAAGTTTGGTCGAGGATTGGAGAGGAGAGGTGGAAGAAAAGGCTCGGGATGGATTTAGGAGTCTTTGTGCTAGCCGTATGCGGTGAGAGTCTCACGCTCAGAAGCGGCCTCTCTTTCACAGTCGAGGAGTTATGCATGGGCATAGGTATACCATGTTATGGGATTTATATACACTCCTCGCATGCATAATTATTACAACATTGGTGTGTAAGCGGGACACGTGCCGTCCACCGAAAGTTTCTTGCTAGCCTGCTGGCTGCTGCGGCCGCCGGACAGATATGATTTGAAATGCCAGCACTAGGATTTATCCAGTAGATTTAAGTAACATTCGGCAAACTTGTTACGGCACATGAAAACAATTTCAAAATAACCACTGCTCTTTTAGTAATATATATGAACATCAATTTAAGTTAGCAGCTGGAAATGGATGTCATCTTTTCGGCCAGACCAAAAACTTATACTCCTATAATCAGTTATCAGTCTTTTACGAATTAGTATCAATATTATTATTTCAAATTTTCAAAAAAATCTTAAATAATTACTCACGTCCGTTTTTAAAACTCTTCGCTCGTGTTTTAAGCTAAATAAATTTTTTATATATAAAAAATAATATTATATCATATAAGACTTAACGGTTTCTATTAAGTAGTTAATTTTAATGAAAATACTACTTAAAAATCATAGTAATTTAAAAAACATTGATATAACAATAGTTTATATAAGATTGATAAAACTCACATAATCTAAAAGTATATTTGATGTTTTCCTTGATTTTTTAATTAATTAATACACTTTTTGTGTTTTTCTTTTAAATAGCACACGTGAGAATTATTTTTTTTTTGCAAAATAACAAGGTTGAAAAAGAATATGAAAAAATAAAATCTCTCCAAGTAGTGCAACCTTTAAATATTTTGTATTTTTAATTTTTTAATTTATTTTTTCAAGTTGTGCTGCAACCAATTAAGTATTTTTTTAAAAAAATTATCAACTGCGTTATTTAAAATTAACACTGTTTTTGTCAATTACAGTGGTGCGTATTTATTCTGGTGGTGGGTATGGCTAAGACACGTGCTTCCGCCAAAAGTTCAGACCAACCAGCCCCGCCATGATGAAGATAATAATAAAATGTTTTTTTACAAGTCAACGCATATTATCTCGACGACAATTATATATTTTCTTTATTAATAATTTATACGCAACTTTATTGCATTTGAGATTCTTTTATATTTCTAAAAATGTATATCTTTCCCTCGGTATTTTAATTCTTAGTTTGAGTGTTTGTTTCCTTTTGATTGAAGAAAAAACTATTTTCTAAAAAAAAAAGATATTAACTTAGAGAAAAGATACATAACTTTTTTATATATAGCAACTAATCATCTGATTACTTGAAGTTTATACACAACCTTGGGTGCATTTAAGATTGTATATCTTTGTTATGAAAAAATATATATCTTTCCCTAAATATTATAATTCTTAATTTGAATGTTTATTTCCTTTTGATCTAAATAAAGATATGTACTTAAAGGAAAGATATATAACTTTTTTCTATATAGTAGCTAATCATGCAGTTATTTATAGTTTATATACAATTTTGAGCGCATTAATGATTGTCCATCTCTGTTCTAGAAAAATATATCTTTCTTTTGGTAGGGTAATACTTAGTTTAAATATTTATTTTCTTTTGATCTAAAGAAAGATTTCTTTAAAAAAAAAAAGATACCAACTTGAAGAAAAGATATATGATTTTTTATATATATATATATAGCAATTAATCATTTGATGATTACTTGTAGTTTATTATAACTTTAGGTGCATTTAAGATGTATATCTTTGTTCTAAAAGAATGTGTATCTTTCCCTCAGTACTGTAATTCTTAGTTTAAATGTTTCTTTCCTTTTGATCTAATTAAAAACATATCTTCTCCTTTTATTTGTATATACAATTAGAGATTTACTAAAAGAAAGTATATGTTGCTTTTTTATACATTAAAAAAACTAAAACCACCTAGGTGAAGATGATAGCTCCAGACCCATTGGTATTATTCAGTAGAACATGACACTAATGTTGCTTTTACTTCTCCATCAATAAACTTAATAATGACTTTCAAAGGCATTAAAGTTTTTTTATATGATCAATTCGTCATTACTGAATTAATTAATGATAAATATTTGTATTGCACAATAAAACGAACAAGGTATTATTGAAAGCAAAAAAAATAAACAAACATGATTTCAAGGAGTATTTCTGTATTTTTTTTATTTTTTTATTATTATAATGTTAGTTGAGAAACAATTTGATATTTTACCAAATATAAAAAGTAATAAACAATTAAAATGCATAGTGAAATGATGAAAATATCCTTAAAAGCAAAAATTTAAAACTTAGAGTTAAGAGAGCTTCTTGGTCTTTTCACAATGGTTTTGTTGCAATTACAAAGTTAACTTAGGGACACTCAAGTATTTGTCTAAAAAAACACCAAAAAAACAAAAAACAAAATGTTGATGTGGCGTATTTAGAGGCACAAGAAAAACATTTGCGCCCTTTAGGTGATGTATGTAGTACCTCTTAACATCTATAAATGCCCTTTCATCATGTTATTAAAAGCATCATTATGTCCTCTTCATATTAGTGCAATGCGTGTCTCTGGTTGTGATTTGATTTGTTGTTGGTGGACTTTACCTCTATTTTCCCCTGAAAATTATAGTTTTGTCCTCTTGATTATTGGTATTTCAAGTTTTCAACTTCAGTTTTTATTTTTTATATTTCTAATTTTTGGTCTAATCTCTTTCATAAAAATTTTATTTATTTTAATTTTATCATTGAATCCTAATTTACTAAATAATATATTCTTCAATTTTGTCCTTATTCTTAGGATTTTTAATTTTTTACCTTTATTTTTTAAAAAAGTTTTATTAGTTTTTAATTTCATCACTCAATTCAAATTGATAATATTATATTTTTCGGTTTGGTTCTTATTATTTTAATTTTTAATTTTTTTTGCCCTCTTATAAAAGTTATTATTATTCTCAATTTTATCCTTCAAACAAAATATTGTTTTTATTTTTCATTTCAATTGTGACTCTTATTTTTTTGAATTTTTTGTCAATTTATTAAATTGATTTTTTTAATTTTATTTTTTAATAAAATATAAAATTTAATTTTTATCATAGATTTAACAAGATATATTGAATTGACTGGACTGTAATCACCATAATTCCAAATTTGTTACGACTGATTCTCTTAAAAAAGTTTACCTCCCTTCAGCATACGAACATTTATTTGCAAAAAAAAATAATAGTCTTTCCTTGCGGCGAACATGATTTAACAATATCGATGTAGTTTTGGGACTAATCGGTAATTAAAGTCTATTTAACATGAGGATAGTACTATAAAAAAAAAAAAAAATAGAAGATTCCCATTTTCTGGGATTAAACAGGGGTACTGTTTGCATCCGTGCTATTGCTATCGCCTGCTTTTTTACTTTTTGTTTTTCCTATTTCAGGTGGATTTGATACTCTTAATTTCTCTCTTCCATTCTTTATTAAAAAGTGGGCTGGTTCGGTAACCACGAGAGTGAAATGCAATTTCAAGTACAGTTGGTTGCTTGGAAAGAAAGAAAATCAGTAGCTACCCGTGACTTAAACTTGATCATTTTTGTGCCTGGTCAACCATGCGCTTGTAAACTGTAAGGGCAGCTTAAATGGAGAGTCAAATAGCTTTTACTTTTTATTTTTTTATTATTTACATTTTAACGAAAGAGACAAATCAATAGTTAAAATAGCTTTTTATTTTTTTAAAAGTCATTTCTACATTTAACTGTAGAAATGGCCAACGACTATTTTTATAGCCGTTGGCCAACAGCTTTTTTTTTTTTTAAAATATAGAATTTTTTTTCTATAAATACATGAAGAAAAAACTTGTAGTTTTAAATTTTTGTATTGTGCCTCACCTTTCTCTCAAATTTAAAAAAACAAGAATCAATTATTCTCCGGTTAATTATTAACATCGGTTGTGTTAATTAGCTGAAATTAAAAGATATGCTTGTTTAAAAGCTTTTTCTATTTTCGTTTTTATATCTCTTGATTTTTTAGACCTTTTGTTGTTGTTAATTTAATATTTGTGATGAGTTTTATTTCTTTATTATTTTATGTTTTTAATATGGGTTAAAGAAGACAATTTTTATTTATGTTGTTATCTTTGATAAAATTGAGAGGAATTAATAATGGTAGTTAATATTGATAAAAAGATAGAGTTACATATTTAAAATTTATTTTTGATTGTCTGTTTTAATTTGAGGTCAATTATATTTTGTCTTCTTGAAAATGCAATTAAACCAGTATATCGATTATCTTTTAGTTCCAAAAAATGGTCAAATTGTTATGTTAGAACAAGTAGAAGGTAATGCTTATTATTAATTTGCATGTATGAAAACTACAAAATTGCTAGACATTGAATGTGAGCTTCTTTTACACTCTCTTATAATAAGGCTTTAACTTGAGTTTTTTTTTTTTTTTAATTTAGATGAATTCAAATTTTCCAAGCTCTTTTACTAACTTTCTTATGAGTGAGTCAGAAGATATTCTCTCTCAACCAAGTGATTTTAATCAATTAATTGATGACTTAACATGATCGAATTTAAATGTCCGTTCGGCAAAAAAATCACAAAGAAGTAAAAATTTCTCACTAGAGAAAGATTGTTTACTTGTCTCTGCATGGCTAAATACAAGCAATGATCCAATTACAGGAGTTAATCAACAAACAAAACAGTTCTGGGCTCGTGTACATGCTTACTTTGTAGAGAATGGAAGAAACTTGAATAATTGTTCACAAATAAGCATCTCAAGTAGATGGCAAGAAATAAATAGAGAAGTCGGTAAATTTATTGGATTTGTTACTCAAATTAAAAATCTTCATCAAAGTGGAATGACCGAAGAATCAAGAGTAATGTTAATATTCATTTTTATGCTAAATTGTTTAACATATATTTTAACATTATTTAATTAATTTATTTTTTTACCAGATTAATGATGCTCTGCAAATGTATGCTTCTTGCGTTGACAAACGATTTCAACTAGAACATTGATGGGTTATCTTAAGAAAAGAACCCAAATGACAATTTGATCGTGCAAGTCAACATCAAAGGTCAAACCAGAAACAAAAAGGTCATGCCAATGCAAGTTCGGTTTCATCAACTCCATCTACCCCTGATTCTTTTAGTTTAGGAGAAGATAGTGAACCATTGATTTATCAAGATAGACCAATCCGTCAGAAGGCTGCAAATGAACGACTTAAACATAGACAAGGGAAAGATAAAGTTGTGGATGCAACTGTAACGAATCTCTTACAACAATTCAGGGATACTCTAGTTGAAATAGAGGATCAGAAGAAACAATACAGGAAAATTATGTTAGAGCAACAAGCCATGATGATTCAACAAAATCAAGAGAAACAAGAATTGGACATGATTGAGAAAGAAGAACAAATTATGAAAATGGATATTTTTAATTTGGATCCAATTTCTGCAGCGTATTTTTAAAATAGAAAGTTAGAAATTATGCAAAAGAGGGGTTTTGATTTTTAATTAACTTTGATTGATTTATTGTTATGTAATGTATTTTTAATTAAATATGTAGAAAATTCTTGGTTATTTTAAATACATTGTTATGAAATTGATATCAATTCATAATACTTTTTTAAAGTTCCTCTAACACTTAACAATAACAAGTATGATTAATTAACTTGAAAGATAACAAACATAATTAAAAAAAAAAAACTTGAAAATTATGAAAACATAAAAAACTTTTAAAAAATTAAATTTTTAACAATAACCTATAAAACTTAAAATAAAAAATATTCATATAAATAAATTTTAAATTTAATTTTAAATTATATTTTTTAACTTTCATATTACTTCATTAATTTTATATTACTTTTATAAATTACTCATATTAATTATATAATTAATAACATTATAATTATATTATATATAAAATATCTAAATTAGTTATATAATTATATTAAAATTAATTTAACATGAAATATATTAAAATATAAATGACTTTCTAAATAGCTTTTTACCACTGGAATGCACATAATTCAAAAAGCTATATTTACACTATTTAAAAAATTATTTTTTTTCATTTAGCTTTTCAATATAGCATTTCCCATTGAAAATGCTCTAAGGAATTATGGCTTGGGGTCCGATGATGAAATGGCTTGTTGTCATTGGTAGTTTGAAAATAGACTACGTGGTGTGATTCTGGTGGGCAATTACATGGAGTTTTTACAAGGTTTTTGTAGTCATATTGTTTTTTAAAATATAATTATTTTTTAAAATATTTTTTTATTTAAAAATATATTTTTAATATTAACATATCAAAATAATTTAAAAATATAAAAAAATAATTTTTTTAAAATTAAATTTTAGCCATCTCTCTTGGATGATACGTCCAAACAAGGGCTAACTCTTGTATTTATTCATGTACTTAAGCAGAATCCTACTGCTATTGTGTTTTGTCACGCAATGATAATTTTTCTTTTCAATTATGTAGTAGTTTGGCAAGTTATGGTATATTAAAATGAAAACGTAGTATTTAAGAAATAACTAATAATATTTTATTAGGTTTATTTTAAGTCACTTTAAAGAAAAAAAACGTAATGAGAAAAGAGATAAAATAAAATTAATGATACATAAAAAATGATAAAAATATATTTATCCATGATTTGTTTTTCTTATGTTCATTTATTTTTCAAATTGAATCATATGAAGTAGCTAATGGGATATTGATTATTTATTTAGCATCATAAAATTTATGGTGGTATATACTTATATTCATGTAGCATATCATAAAGTTGCATGTTATCATTCTAGTATATATATTATGGTGTCATTTTCATTTAACAAAATTCATGTTTTCAAGCTTTGCCCACTGTTTAGCTAGGCCAAGCATGAAGGATAAATACAAGTATTGACAGATAATCCATGATAAAAAAAAAATTATGTTAAACGAGCTACATCTCCTATAGACTTTGAGTTTTGTTTAGAACTGACCCTTCAATTTTGCATTTCAAAATTAACTTTTTTGAACTAAACTTGGAATCAAATACTTCCATTAAATTTTAATCCAGAATTAAAAATAATGATTTTTCTACGTGAAAACCATGTGCTTTTACATGAATTGTTCTAAAGTCTTGATATTGTTCACTTGGTTTAAAAACCTTAGATTTACTTACTTTTTACCAGAAAAATAATCCCAAAAAGTATAAAACGCAAAAGAAAAAAGAAAAGGAAAAGGAGAGGGAAAGGGTGGATGGCTGCATTTCGATCACTATAGAGATGAGACTGCTACCAAATAAAAGAATTTAATATGTTAAGTTAGTTGATTCTTTAAACTTGATATCGCACGCCTCTAAATTTGAGAGATTTTTTAAAATTTTGTCATGTAATAAATTTTTTCTATTTTGTTTGCTAATAGTTTGGCAAGTTATGTTATCAAAATGAAATAACACCCTACGCGTCAATCAAATATTGAAGTTGCATGTTATTGCTCCACTATCTTATCAGGTGATTGTGTCTCTAAATTTAAATGATTTTTAGGAGATGTTTGGTGTATGGTAATGATTGTTTTTTATTTAAAAATATATTAAAATAATATTTTTTTATTTTATTAAAATTATTTTTTATATTAGCATATTAAAATAATCTGAAAATATAAAAAAATTAATTTAAAATAAAAAATAAAAAAATTTAAATAAAAAAATATTTTTCAAACACAAAAATAAATAAGATTTTAAAAGGAATGATTTGATAGTTGTTCATGACTACTTGGTGGTTGGTGGTCGAAGGGGAAGAGTTGACGGATGAAATAGGTTTTAAACTTCAATTTAATACTTGTAATTTTAAGAAACTCAATCACATCCCTAATTAATAGTTGTTAAATGTTCATTCTAGTCCTAATTAATTGTGTTTTGAAATTTGGTTCCTCGAGAACAATTCTAAAAGTTGTAGTTGAAGGACCGAATTCTTGAACGGTTTAAATTCCACGGGATGTCTGACCCATTTTGTGCTAGACAACTCCCTCGTTGAAGACCCAAAAAATCTGGCCCATTTTAGCCTATTGGTCCAAAACCTAAACAGGCTAAAATGTTTGATAGCCCAATGCCTCCATGCTAGCGCGCAGCCCAATGACATAGCGGTAAAATTCTCCGTTCCCCAAAACGACGCCTATTACCCATCACAAAACACTGCAATCTCCCTGTCTTTCGGTTTGTTTTTGTGGAGTCCTTGGCTTGTCACGAAAGAAAAACACAAAGCGAAACAAATGGCAGAATCGTCGTCTTCGTCTTCGTCACCAGTAGTAAAATCAGATGCGGAAACAGAAGAATTACTGGATCGAATGTTAACTCGGCTGGCTTTATGCGACGACTCGAAGCTTGAAACTTTACTGTCTAAGATTCTCCCTCTCACTATCTCGTCACTTTCGTCAAACTCCACTGCCGTCCGCAACAAGGCAAAAACCTTAAACTTATACTCGCTTGCCTTTAATTTTAGTCTTTATTTCTTTTTTGGAGACTCTGGTTATTTTAATTTAATTTCTTGTTGAGTTAGAGTTGAATTCTATTACACTCACTGAAATTGTTACTTATTTTTTTTTGTTAGTAGAGAACGAATGGAAATGTTTAAATAGGTCTTGGAATCAAATGCTTTAGGTTCTTGAAATTTGTGATGTGCGTGTGGTGTTTTTTTCCCTTCTTGAGAGCAACTTTCTCGACACGAGCGTTATTGCTTAAGGTATGAGAGAGAAGGGTTAGGTTTTTGAAGAATTCGCATTGCTTAAAGGTTAGGGTTTTATGATAATTGGAGTATTGTAGG